>VZTU01019186.1:0-18065 GCA_013400835.1 Zapornia atra | reverse complement strand
TCGTTATAGAATCCACAGGTCAGAGGTTACTTCTAAACATGGCAAATAAACCGCATGAATAATAAGCTGTCCGGAAACCATAATCTTGGAAGGTGCTTGTAACTACACAGATAACCATTCATATCCATAATATGCATATAATTAGACTTGGTAAATAATAAAAAGAGCAAGAAAATGCAAAATATATCAATCCTGCAAACAGTTCATACAATTCTTCAGGGGTTCTAAAGTTGGCAAAAACAATGACAGCTTGAAAATTGAATGAACAGAGGGATACATTTCTCCTTCAAAGAATATTCTTATTTTTCAGCTGATTTATACAAGACAATGTTTATTTGCAAGTCTTTTAAAGTAGTTTCTTAGTATGTCCTTAATGTGACAGCTGATGTAGGTTATTTTTGCACTGTTATTGCTCAGAACTCCTTCAGAGATCTCTCTCTTTAGATATATCTGTAAATAAGGAAGTCAAATTTCCTCATCAGCAATATCAAATCATCTCTCTGGTGACTTTCAAAGCCATGTCGCTGAATGGCTGGTCATATATATTACACAACATTGATTAACTACTCTTGATGGTCTCGTAAGAATCCAGTAATGAAAAGCCAGACATAAGCAGCAAGCTACAGTTTTTAGGAAAATGAAAACTTTGAAGTTATGGTTGGTTGATCATTTTTCTTACTAAAAGAGCAAAGCATCCATAAGAAAAAAAATATATTTTCCTCATTTTTTTTAATATGATGAGAGAATTACTTCCTTGCCCACACTTCTTTCTGGTTTCCTTAAACCCTGAACTGTTTCTGAGAGCCTTTAAGAGTCAAAGAAGTCTTTAGGATTGTTTCAGCACATTAAATTATCCAAAGGAAAAACCTGAAAGATGACTGAATGTGTCAGCTAAACAGTTTAAGCTCTCCAGCTTCAGTCTCTATAGGCAGCAATTACATTTCGAAGGAAAATGTTTTACAATTGTAATTACACATAATAGGAGGAATGTATTTTTTTCCCTTTATCCTACTCCCATGGTGAGTCAATTTAATTTTTAAATACAAGAGACATAATTGATTTTAGCCCTAGATTAGTACTGAAAATGATCTATATGTGCTCTCACTAATGGAACAAGAGAATTGGCATTCCTTGGGGACCTTAACCCAACCCTGTTCATGGCAACAATTATTAGACCCTGACAGGTTAGCTACTAGGAAGAGGGGGGCATGGAATACCCTGCTGATTAACAATCTAGTGAAATAATTAATGTTATGCTCTTCTCATTTAATTATGGATTATTCACAAATATATTATTATTAGAGACCACAAAGGGAAGTTGCTGTGCAGAGTTTTGACTTCTTCTGCTACTCAGAAGGCCTTTTGTAAAGGGTTTAGGGAAACCTCTCACTTTGACTTGCTTCTGAGCATATTTTAAACAAATGCGGATCTTTTACAATTTCATTACGGCCTGATTCAACACTGTTAGAAAGTTTTACAGTGTAGGATTATATCAGGCTTAAATGTGTAAGACACCATTGCAATATCAAGACTACATGTTTGTTCAATGTATTAAAGTAATGGGTGAACAGTCAGCAGCGATGTAACTTGTTCAGTTTCTCATACATTTTTCTTCCTGTGTGTCAGAATAGTTTATATCAATCAAAACGTCATTTTTCAGGGTCTTTTGAGCAACAGAACAGGGAAAGGACTTTACATTCCAAATGTTGGGTTTTGGTGGGGGATTTGGGGGGATTTTCTGGGGGTTGTTTTTTTGCGGTTTTTGTTTTGTTTTTCTTTTGTAGCTGCAATAACCCAAGTCATTTTAGATGTCAAACAGCTTATTTTTAGTAATATGAAAGTGAAGTGTATAGGAAAACTTTCATGGCATCTGGGAAATGCCAGCCCCTGTGGTTCACTGACCAGCCAAATTACTTATGGGTAATTTGACCAACCTTTAATTTCAAGTGACATACACACACAGGCGTACAGACTACACTACATAGCTTAAATAATGAAAATATGCTTAGCTCTGATGAATATGTGTGTGTTTCCTGGGAAGGAGGATTTCTCAACCCTCACCTAAACAGCAGCTGTTAGTTTCATAGAATCATAGACTGATAGAATGGTTTCAGCTGGAAAGGATCTCAACGATCATCTACTTCCAATCCCTGGCTATGGGCAGGAAGAACCTCCACTAGATCAGATTCCCCAAAACCCCATCCAACCTGGCCTTAAACACTGTCAGACAGGAGGCCTCCACACACTTTCACTGGGCAACCAGTGCCAGTGCCACACAATTTTCATAATGAAGAATTTCATCTTAATATTTAACCTAAATCTAACTTCTTTCTGTTTAAGGACATTATCTCTTTTACTATTACTCCATGCCTTTGTAACCAGTCCCTCTCCAACTTTCCTGTAGGCCCTTTAAGTACTGGAAGGCTGATGTAAGGTCCCCTGGAATCTTATCTTCCCCAGGCTGAACAAGGCCAACTCTCCCAGCCTGTCTTCACAGAGGAGGTGCTCCACCCCTCTGATCATATTTGTAGCCCAACAGCTCCTTGTCCTTCTTATGTTGGGGACCTCAGAGTAGGTTTTCATGAGAGTGGAGTAGACATTCCAGTGGGATCATTCTGGGGTTTCTGCCTCTATATTCTTTACTGAATTTGCACTAAGATTTAGACATGCCAGGAATAATGAAAAAAACCCACTCTTGTTGTGGTTCAGCCCAGGAAGCGGCTGATCATCACGTGCTGCTTGCTCACCCTTCCACCATAGAAGAAACAGAGAGAGCACCTGGGAGTTAGGATAAGGACAGTTTACTGACAACACTGCAAAAGGAGAACAATAACAGAGCCTGTGGCAGAATTCACACACATGGTGATAACACTGAGCACACTGGTTCCTGGCCAGAACCAAACCCCATACATTCATGCATGGAAATTCAGGATCAGAATAATTTCTTATGAGACTTTGTATTTCTAGTGATATTCAATTATATTGTAGATCTTCTATCCTTTCCATAATCCTGAAAATAAGACAGAAAAAGAGACTCTAAAGAACATGCACTGCAGTCTTCCTAACTACAGTGTGAGTTCAGGATGTTCTTGTCACTCTTGTTTCTTGTCCGGGAAGCTATGAAGAATTTTTAATAGAAAAAGTCATGTAGAGTCCTGCTGACTTCAGGCTAGACAGAACGTTAGCACTTTGTTTAACATGAGACTATCCCAACTTCTTTCCCTGTATGCTCTTCCACTCTTTTTCTGGTTGACTTACTGTTATTGTCTCACTTTTTAATGGAGAACACTGTCACCCTTACAGGCACTTGCTGAACAGTGCAAATAATGGTACAAATTTTCAAGGTGGTGAGGTCTGTTATTTGGGAAGGACCATGCTTTTGACTTTAGCAGCTCAAGAGTTAGCAGTCTGACCTGAGCCTGGGCACAACACTTGAGAACTAATGTTGAAGATACTCCGGCCCATTGCAGGGGATTGGATTATATGACCATTAAAGGTGACTTCCAGTCCAAACCTTTCCCTGATTCTCTGAGTCTATGAATAAAGCACCAAGCACCATCTTTTGAGTCATTCTACACTGTCATTGAATACATACATGCAAAGAAAGTGTGATGTGTTGGTGAAGGAGTAAATAGAACTGTTTTACACCAAAGACAACTTCTAAGATCTGATCAGCTTTGCTTTGTTTTCAGGTGAAAACTTTGTAAGTGCAGAAAGATGCGTTGCATACATGTCTTGATGTGTCTGACAGTCAAAAGGCAACACAGGACATTTGCATTCAGCAATATTTTGTACATCACCTGAGACAAGTGTAACTTTTCTGTGTCTAATGTATATCACTTTACAACTTAGGGTTAGTAAAACCAACATGAAAAATATGCTCTGGCCTGCTCTGGAATATGAACAACACTGTTCTCAGCCAAAAATAACCAAAGTAGTGTTCTGACATGTGGGCAACTGCAGTTTGGGAATAAAAATAGAAGCACAAAGCAAGTCCCAAGATAACAATCGACAGTAACAGTGAATAACTGCCCTCTTTATTGTCTGTTACTATGGCTTTCCTTATTGCTTCAGATATGCTTCACAACTAGTATAGCTTCACCAATTTCGGACTGGACTTTTAACGTTCCTTATCTCCTCAGAGCACAAGAAGATCAGCTAGGAGCAAAAATGTCTCCTCTAGAATTAAGAGCAGTATATTTAGAGGACCATTGATGTTTTGTATCACTGTGAAAGACTACACAATATTGGGAAATGGTAGTTCTATGGTAGTGTTACATCTGCTCAGCATGTTGAGAAATAGCCACTGCTGACCTATGGTATTCAAACTTTGTCCTCTCAACATGCATTCTAATTGGAGGCAAGCAGCTCTACAGCATACATAGCAACCAACATGTTCAACTCAGCAGGAGCCTATAGACATAGCAAGCATTAATTGATAGTACTGTGTCAGTTATAGTAAAAACTCAGGCTCAGTCGCATGGAGCTTTGCCAGGCAAAACAGAAAGACAATGAGGTGTGTACAAATGTCCTTTCCTAGCTTAAACTGTAACATGGAATCAACTAAGAAGAGAAATTTCCAAATATCTAAATATTTCCTAAATAAATGTGGAGGTGTCTTCATGTGGGAGATTTCAAGCTAGTTGAATTCACAGAGTGTATTCATTTCTGTAAATTAAGTGAGAAATTGTATTTTTTGTTTTGTCTCACTTTTTTTTTCCTCTCACACAGTTCCAACACCCTGTGAGATATAAACAGGAAGGCACTCTTCTGCTGTGACCACTCCACTGGCTCAGATTGGTTACACCAAAGAGTCATACATGAATACGGTTCTTCTGCCATTCACTTGTTTGTAAACTTGATGACTTCATCTTGGATAGATGCAGCTGTATGATCTGTCTGAAGCCTTAACATATTGGGGCAAACTTTTGTCGTGGGACATGGATTACTTGTCTTCTCAGCTGGATCCACAGGTTTAGCCCCACACTTTCATAGTAAACTTTTGCTCTGCAGAGAACTGAGTGGTTCCTAGTAAATATATGGGGAAGAACTGGTGCTGTGTACTCTGCTCCCACCTGTACACTTCCACAGATATCCCTACTGCATTACCCTCCAAAACAGTGCAAGGTTTTTGCAGCATGTCAAGACTGACCACCAGAGTGCAGCAACCATTTGAGAAGAAACACTTGCGCGTTACTCCTATTCTTTGCCTGGACAAAGAGGAAGCCCTTGGAGGCAGATTTCAAGCTCATATGCACACATATGCCAGTTACCAGGACTAGAAATTCCTTAGTGAAGCACTTCCAAAACGCTGCAATAGCAAAGAAATGCAGTGCTTTTCATACTTAATTATATGTTAGCCATCTAAAAACAGGGAAAGTGGTGATCAGCTGATTATGCAGAACCTGAGAAAACAGATAATGATTGCACTTTTGTATATACAAATAATGATGAAAAAGGCTAAGCATCCTACTGTGCAGCCCTGCATTGCATGGGTCTTTTTCATCCATTTGTTCATGATGATGATGAGAAGGATAATGATACTGAGTAACTTTTTATAGTTCCAACATGTGGAGACTCCTACAAAATCAGGGAGACTCTGCTGCTGTGCTGATGACACGGGAAAGCTCCTGAGTTATAGCTGTTGCATACCAAATAAGTTGGACATGCCAAGGGTGGAAGGAAAGAGGCATGTTGAAAGCATAAATGGTACCAGGTCATTGATTCTAGCCAATGCATGGTACATAGCAAGGGTAAAGTAACTTAAAATTAAGTAGGTTACTGACTCCTTTTTATGTGCTTGAAAATGGCTCTGTTGTGATGGGCTGATGCTGGCTGCAGGCCAGACACACACCAAAACTGCTCCATCACTGTCCCTCCTTGGTTGTGCGGGGTAGCGAAAATACAGCAAAAAGCTTGTGGGTCAAGATAACGACAGGGAGAGATCAGTCACAAATTACCATTGAAAAACAGACTCAACTCAGGGAAATTAATTTATTTTATTACCAATAAAATCAGAGCAGAATAATGAGAAATGAAACCAAACCTTAAAATCCTTCCTCCACCCCTCCTATTTCCCTGGGCTCAACTGCATTGCTTATTTCTTTACTTAGTTCCCCCCCAAGAATGGCATGGGGGGGACAGTGAATGGGTAATTGTGGTCAGTTCATCACAGGTTGTCCCTGCTGCTCCTTTCTCCCCATGCTCTTCCCCTACTCCAACATGAGGTTCCTCCCATGACAGACAGTCCTCCATTAATTTCTCCAATGTGAGTCTTTTCCATGGGCTGCAGTTCCTTGTGAACTTCCCCAGCAAGGGTCCTTTCCACGGGATGCTGATCTTAAGGAACAGACTGCTCCAGTATGGGTCTCCCATGAGGTCACAAGTTCCCCCAGCAAACCTGCTCTGTTGTGGGGGTCTTCTCTCCATAGGTCCACAGGTCCTGCCAGGAGTTTGCTCCATGCTTCCTATGGAGGACATAGCCACCCGCAGGTGACTCCACCTGCTCTAGCATGGGGTCCTCTCCTGACTGCAGACTGGTATCTGCTCCACCATCAATCTCCATGGGCTGTTGGGGAATATCCTGCCTCACCATGTTTGCCACAAGCTGCAGGGGAATCTTTGGTACTTGGGGCACCTCCTTCCTTCTTCACTTACATTTGTGTCTGAAGAGTTGTTCCTCTTACAAATTCTCACTCCTCTCTCCACTGCTGTTGTGCAGCAGTTCTTTTCCCTCTTCTTATGTTATCCCAAACAACCACCACAGCTGCCACCAATGTTAATGGGTTCAATCTTGGCCAGTGGCTGGTCTATATTGGAGCTGGATGGCATGGGGGAAGCTTCTAGTAGCTACCTGTGTACCTCCCATCCCCACTCCCCCTGCCCCCACCTCCAAAACTTACCATGCAAAAACAATTGCACTTTGTAAATAATTCATGCAAGCTCACTAAGTCAATATTAAGACTGATAGTGGGTCCCATATATTTTTCTTCCTTGCAGCAAAAGACAACCACCTTACCTTTTCAGAAATCATCTTGTGCAGTTTTTAATCTGAAGCATGAAATTGAGCTATGTCAAGCTGGCTGGTGTGAAGTGTGACTCAGAGTAGTGAATCCAACATGGTTTTCCAAGGCTGTTGCTTTGTGAGAACAATGAGATTCCTTCAGACCAGTTCCATAAAATTACCTAGAGTATCTTCCAAACTGGAGAGGACATACAGTACTGTAGGCAGGCCATAAAATTAAAAGCACCATCTTCCCTCATATTTGTTTAGCCATCAGAAGGAATATAGATGAGCTTTTGAGAGTATTCTGACAAAGCTGAAACCATTTAGCAATTCCCAATGCACCTTATAAATCAGTTAGTGTGGCGCTCTGGTTGAAAGGGTGGAGAATATTTAGAGCTTCCAGCTGTTAAAATGCATTTTTTTAAAAGTATGAAAGAAAAATAGCTGTTTGATATAAAAGATCTAGTATACATTGTGGTATCTAAGATTTACCTTCTCAAATATGGGTACTTATTATGAAAAAAGTTAGGGGGTAGAAAAAGAAGCTCTCAGATCATAAAGCAGCAGGTGTGAGAAAAGGAGTTCAAGTCTCTAGACTCTTTATCTGCAGTCCTCCTCATTAAACTTGATTACCTCCATTTACTTAGTGGTATAAATATCAATTTATCAACAAAATTTGTAGCTGAATTTGGTCAGAGCTCTTCATGTTCCAAACTCAAGTGCTTGGCCTGATGATTATTCTTGTCCTCCCTAAGAATAGCCTCCTAATTTTTCTTGCTTCTACCTTGCTTGATCCTCATTTCACCCAAGAGTTTCATAGCAGTCGTTTCACAGCGGCTTTTCTGGGAATTAGCTCCTGTTTCTATAGTGTGCACAATGGGGTATGGCTAATAGGTGAATACTGGAATCAGGAACCACCAAAGAAAGTCCTCTTCCTCTTTTTCCTATTCTATACAGTTACCTGTTACATTTTCAGATCTAGTCTTGCATTTTTTGATAAAATCCTGGAACAGTATATTGATGCCTTCCAGCCAAAAATCTCAGAAATTATCCACTGTGGCAATCTGGAACCTTGCGTGTGAAATGTTTTGGTTTAGAGCAATAACACTACTTATTTACTTAGGGGAAAAAAAAGCCTTTATCTGATTCAGTGAAGTTCTACTGAATTGGGACTCATAAAGTGACTTTCAATTATTCTCTACCAGGTACTATTGGAAATATTTTGTGGTCACATCACCTAACCTAGTGATTATCCTTTCAGTTTATTGCTAAGCAGAACTGCTTTCTGTTTGCTCATTGATGATTTTTAATTATAATCAGAACTCTGTCACAAGCTCAAATCAATAAAGTGCCGGGAAACCTCAGAGGCTGAAAGAGGGGGAAATAATCATTAGACATTATTAAAGTGATGGCCAATAGAAGCACAATTTTTTGTACAATGGCCAATGTTTCAAGTGCTTATTGATTTGCTTTTATAACAATTATACTGCACTCAGGAAAGCCAAGGAGAAGAAGGAAAGGGGAAAGTCAAGAAAAAAAAAAAGAGAAACAACAAATCCGCAGTTACTATTCATGTCTCAGAAGGCACAAGGGCAGAATGCATTCACTTAGATGATAAGCTGTTCTCCTAGACCTTTAGAAAGGAGCCATGCTTTCTGAATGTGTTTTCCTTAATCATTGATGTTAAATATTTTATTTTAATACTCCCATTGCCTACCATGGGCTTAGGGAATATAATGTTAGCCCTGTTATCATATTCTCATTCCAGGCAATGTGATAATTCTTCAGACAAATTTTCTATGGAAAAAAAAAAAATGTTCCCCATGCATGATTTATAATAGTTTTATAAGGTGAAGTAATTACATTATTGGATATCCCTGATGTGTTTGAGCAATAAGGCACCTTCATAATAACAAACGACATCTTATAATTACCGCAAGGCAATTGCACTCCTGGGGAAAGAAGGAGGCCAAAATACACATCTTGCGGATACAATGCCCCCAAGGATGTTATTATCAGGATATAAATAAATAAATACAATGAAAAGAAGACGAAGGAGGAAAAAGCTGATACTGAATAATGTTGAGCTGTGTTATAATGTAATTTAAGATTTATGAGAAAGGGCAAAAGTGTACTTTCATGCTAGGATGCGATGTGACAGTTCAGAATATCTAAACAGCAATTTTGAACGAGCTGAGCTATTCACAGAAGTTAACCCATCTTCTCAGAAATCTTCTGGCCAATCAAAGCCAGTTTGTAAAAAATCAGACTGGACTGAGAAACGCATTAAAATTGTAACATGCTTTTACTGCTCACAAATCTGTTGCAGCTTCTGTTTCTAGGTGATTTAGCACATTCATGATTCTTATTTCAAGGCTTCTCCCTCCTCCCAAATGTTCTTATAGCCCTGTTAATGGAATCCTGAATGTCTGATAAACCTGCTGAAGATTTGGGTGTTTGTTTTTTCTTCCAGAAAGCAAAAAGGGGAAAAAATATTCTGTCATCAGAGTCTCACATGTTATTTTTCTCTGATTTACTTATTTTTCTATAAACTATATTTAAACATATCTCTGGGATTTGTTCTACTCAGAAATCCCTTCTCTATTTTAGAGATATTTGGAGATTTTACTAATCTGATAAGTAACTGTATGGGAAACAATTATGTACCATTTTGGGTTCTTCAGCTAAAGAATCATGTTGAGAAACTAGAGAAGGTCCACTGGGAGGTTGGCAAGATGACCATGATTCTGGGTTACATATCAATAGTGAGCTTAGTAGTTGGGCTTGTTTATCTTGTGGAAGAGGAGGCTGAGAGACAATGCAATAGCAGCCTGATTGTTTTCAGTTGCAAAGATGATCATAGAATCCCAGACTTGTTTGGTTTGCTTTGCATTGCTTTGCTTTGCTTTGTTTTTCTTGGCTTTCCTTGGCTTTGCTTTGTAAGGGACCTTAAAGACCATCTAGTCCCAACCCCCTGCCATGGGTAGGGACAACCTCCACTAGCCCAGGTTGCCCAAAGCCCCATCCAACCTGGCAAGGATCCAGCAGCTTCTCTGGGCAACCTGTCCCAGGGCCTCACCACCCTCACAGGCAAGATTTTTTTTCCCTTGTATCTAATCTAAATCTATGACTTTGCTTTACTTTTTCCTGAGGCAACAGATAGTAAGACAGCCACAGGTTGTGATTTAGGAAGGCAGTGCCTGGAAAAGGCATAGACCTATTTTAATTCGCCAAGGAATTACTTTATTGTTGATCTTCCTCTACCTCTTCCTCTACCATCCTACAAGCTTCTGGCTGAAGTCAGAAGCATGGGACATGGAAATCAATTTTTGTGCCCTTTTCCACCCAGAAGTCATTTTGTGTTTTCTCTCAGACCAAAGGATTATGTGTTTTGTTTCTGTTTCCATTCTACAATTAAACTCAATTACTTAATCAAAGGAAATCATGTCTCAGCTGGAAGCCAAAAGTGAGTAAATAGGCTGGAGAGGGCAGGGAGAAACCGTAGTGTTACCTCACAGTGTATGTGGTTCAAACATCACATAGATAATCAGTAAATCAAAGAGGCTTGTGTATTGCTGTGCATCAGGTAGAGCAGGCCATTAACTTACTCAAAATGACAAATTGGGATAGATAGATTTCAGTTGCAGGTTTCATTCCTGAGATGCATTTCATGTCTCTCTTCAGAGCTTCATAATGTGCTTTGTTTGCCACCAGAGTTTCCCTGACAAATGCAACTAAAGCATTTTGCACTTAAGGAAACAAAACATGGAGGCAGTTTTGTCTGGTTCCTACATATATTACATGCATAATACATGACTAGCTACATGCACCACAATAAACTCTTAGGAATTTTTGTAAGAACATATGAAAGCTGTGGTTTTATGTCCAGAACATCTATTGTGTGGTGTCTATTCAACTTATTCTCTTTACTTCTACTTTTTTCTTTTACCTTTCCCTCTTCTCTTTCCTATTTCCCTTTACTGCTTTTTTAATTCATCTTCTTTCCTCCGCCACTTCTTTAACTTGTTCATTTTTGTCCTAGTCAGAAAGTTTCCCCACACTTTTTCCTAAAAAAACAGTCGTCCCCCAAACAAATCCTTTTTAGTAAAATCCACTAATGACTGCTCAGTGCAAAGCACATTACTAAAATACAAAGATTGTCTTCTATAATCTGATATTAATTATTGGTTCCAACCAGTGGCATGTTCAACTTGTTCATTAAAGTACATAAATTGAGACATTGGCCTATACATGACTAAACATGAACTGAGTGTCTGAATTCCCTTACTGTCAGGGGCATGATCTTTAACATAAGCACTGATAGTGCTTGAGGAGTCCTAAGGCAACTTCCATGATATCCAGTTGACAACAAGGATCCTGGTCTGGATAAGACTGCCCTGGACAACTTCAATGCTCAATGTGTTTTGAATTGGATTGATACTATGTATAGGACAGAATCAAGCCCCAAGATATGCAATGGAGTCTAGAGATCTAATCAACCTAACCTAAAGTAGACATCTGCATTTAGTCAGCTGAATGACTAAATTCCACTGTCTTCAGTGGCTAGATTTCCAATTGCAGTGGAAATTGATGCCAGAAGCAAGTTTGTAAAAACCTGTATCAGTCTCCTAAACTTTGGAATCCTAGTTTGAAAGTTTAATCCCACTTTATTTGTCTTCTAAAACTAGGTTTAAACTTCACCTGTTTGGTAAGTACCACAAAGAAGGGCACATGAAGGAAAGGAATTCAGTTCTGTTACCTTCACCTAATTTTTCTCGCAAATTGACAGATACGTACAAACAGTAGGGATCTGCACATGTGTGAATAGGAAAACCAGATTTGTTTGACCCCACTGATAACTTGCAGGCATGTGTTAAGCATTCATAGCTGTTTACCCATCAGTCATGTTATAGAATCTAAACCTCCTTGAGGTTTTCATTGAATAGTAGGTCTCCACTCAAAAGAAAAAAAAAAAGTTAAACCTCATGTTTAGTGTAAACTATGTCCTTTCTTTGCCATTACAGGGACATAAGTTTATTTTTCAAAAGCAGCACCTGCTTCTTCAGCATTCCTGAATGGTATTTGTCTTACACATGCACTTACACATTTGGGCTTAATTAGAACTAGAGCCTGTAGATAACATACGAAGTTTTATTTTTAGTTTGAGAAATAATTAATGACAACACATTTTGTTCTATTTTTACATTTTCTTCTTGTTTTTTCTGGTTTCTTCGTCTTTCACATTCTTGAAGTAATGGGATCTCAGTGCCAGTTCTGTTAAAAAGTATTTCACATTATGTTTCAGATGTCTGCAACTTACTGCAAGAACACACATCCATTTAAAGCATAATTCAATCACTGAGATGAATATATCTATTAACAGGCTATGTGAGAAAGTATTTAGTTCTTTCAACTGACAAAGTCTGAGGAAGGTGGAAATAGTTGGTAAAAACACTAGGGATATAGCATAAGGAAATCTGCAAGGAAGCTTATAGGACTTAAAATGCTTCATAGTTAAAGACAACAAATAAGGGTTCTCGCAGGATGCTCATAAAGAAGACAGATGCTGGATTCAATACCTGGTCAAGGAGTTTATCAAATCAAAGCCAACATCTTAACGGGTAGAATGTTCTCATTAAATTCTAATGAAAACCTCAACCATGATATAAAATCCATGAGACATTTTTTATCTTACTAAATCCTGTCAGGATCTTTTGCTATCAGTATCACATGTCATTCACATAACTGTTCAAGAGCATCCTGAAGTTTAGGCTCTACTTTTTCTTTTTTCTTCTTTTTCTTTCTGTTAAAATTTATTCTTACTATGATATGAAAAAAGTGTGATACATAAATAAAACATCTAATAAAAATCCATTTTAAGAATGTTATTATTAAACTTTGCATAAAATTAATATCAATTGGATCCTTGTCTTTTTAATAGGGTTTGAGTTATTGAATTTAATTCAATTTCAATAAATTTCAATTAATCCTAATTTGTTTCCATTTTTTATTAATTCCAGTCACTATCAATTATCTTCAATTAATTTAATCTACTTGTGCTACGTTTTCAGGTAATTCTCCATTACTTTCAATTAGTTTCTATTAATTCAAGTGGGTTTTTTGACTGTCAACTAATTTCATAAGAAACAAACGTCCTTCATTAATACTGGTCTGTACTCTTGGTATAAATGCCTAATTGAAGACTAGATCCTCATACATTGCATAGTGGCATAGTCCCAATAGTGTGAGCATAACACTATCAAGTGAGAACAGCCAGAAAATTGTTGTTACCTGAGAACTAAAGAGTTCCTGGAAACTAAAATCAGTACAAATTTCACTTTAAGTTGCCTTCATGTCAGGATTTCAGCCTAATTTTTGCAAACAACTATATCAGTTAGCCTGCAATTTCATTAAAGGATTAAGACTCTCATTTCCCAATAATATTGTGAAATAGAAGGACGCTAATCCTTTTCAACATGTTAGCTAATGTTTCAATTGCCTAAGCATGAACATGTATTCCAACTTGAGCTGCCCAGTTAGTTTTCCTGCACAGTGTGGGTCTCCCATAGGTTTTGTATCTTCCAGCCTATGACATTGTCTCAGTGTTCATTAGAGACATATGCTTAAGCAATCAATCCAAACCCTTAATCAGTCTGGTCAAGAGAATATGACTCATCCTAAAATAGGATATTAACTAAATCTTTACTGGTTACAGTGAGAATCAAGACATATAGTTGAGATGTAGACATGCAGTATTAACACAAAAATACATAAGATGAACATCACTTCAAAAATACATGGGTTTGGTAGTCAGGAGACTAGCCTGTTTTCCATGTAAGACTGATGAAGGAATACACATTTATTCCTTATGTCATTTCCAGTTCTGGACTCAGTTTAAGTTTGTGATGACTATAATTAAAACTTTCAGTATTCTATGTACATAGCTATTTTAGGTAAGAGCAATAATTAAGAGGGAAAAAGTACATATGATGCAATAACATATATATAACATTCTTGGAGAATACAGATAGAGATTAATGATGGAGTTTGTACAGATGTATTGATTGATTTACCGTCAAAGTAGCAGTTAACTTCAAGGCGCTCATCTTGCAACTGCACCAGAATCACCCACAACAAACTTTTAATTTGCAATGTTAAAAATAAAGTTAATTATCCCCTTCAGCACTTCTGCAAAACATAATTCATGAGACATATCAGCAGGTTTTGTACCCTAGAAATTGTATCCCCACAACATTCAGAAGTGAGGGAAAAGTGCAGTTTAACACCTGGAATACACATGTGTATGTTCAGCTGAGTATCAGTCTTTTCTATCCATAAGCCACCTCTGCTGTAATGTGACCCAGACATCAAAATTTGGGGGAAGAGGCCAAGGCCAGTTTGAGTCATTTTACCTAATCGAACTTTAGAGAAGGTCCTGCAGCATAAACATTACAAGATTTTGGTGGACAGTCTTTTGCATTTATTTTAGCCGAATATAACAATTCCAGGAAGCAGAAACTTAAAAAATGTCTTTAAGCACTAAATGGTTGCAGAACAGCAGGGAATCAGGCCCAGGTAGCATGTGTTCTTGAGAGTCAGGTCCTGCTTGACTAACCTGATCTCATTCTGTGACCAGGTGATTCACCTAGTAGATGAGAGAAAGGCCGCGGATGTCAGGTTTAGTAAAGCCTTTGACATTGTCTACCACAGAAGTTTCCTGGCTTAGACAGGTGTACTCTTTGCTGGGTAAAAAACTGGCTGGAAGTCTGAATACAAATAGTTGTGTAAACAGAGTTAAATCCATTTGGTAGGTAGTCACAAACAGTGTTTCCTAGGGCCCGGTTTTAGGGAGTCTTGTTAAATATCTTTATCAACAATCTGGACAAAGAAATTGTGTGCACTCTCAGTAAGTTTGTGGATAACAAGTTTGGTAGGAATGTTGATCTTTTTGAGAGTATAAAGGCACTATAGAGTGATCTGGACTGGCTGGAACAATGGACCAAGGTCAACTGCACATCAGGCCCTGTCAGTGCCACGGGCTTGGGGAAGAGTTGATGGAGACCTACCATACAGAAAAGGACCTGGGGGTGTTCAGCAACAGCTGGGTGAATATGAGCCATCTCTGTGTCCAAGTGGCCAAGAAGGCCAATGCCATCCTGTCTTGTTTCAGAAATGGTGTGGCCAACAGGACCAGGGCAGGGATCATCACCCTGTACTTGGCACTGATGAAGACACATCTCTCTCTTCACTTTTGGGCCACTTACTAGAAGAAGGACTTGGAGGTGTTGCAGCATGTCCAGAGAAGGGCAACAGCATGGTGAAGGGTCTGGAGCACAAGCCTGGTAAGGAGTGGCTGAAGGTCCTGGGAGTGTTTAGCCTGGAGAACAGGATGCTAAGGGGAGACCTGATCACTCTAGCAACCTGAAAGGAGGGTGTTGCCAGCAGGGAATCTGTCACTTCTCCCAAGTAACAAGTGATAGGATGAGAGGAAATGGTCTCAAGTTTTGACAGGGGGAGGTTTAGATTGGATATCAGGAGAAATTTCTTCACTGATACAGTTGTCAATCACTGGAACAAGCTGCCCAGGGAAGTGGTGGAATCACTATCCCTGGAAGTGTTCAAAAAAAGTGTAGACGTAGCATTTGAGGACATGATCTAGTAGGCACAGTCATGTTGGGATGACAGTTGGGTTTGATGATCTTAGATGTATTATCCAACTTTAATGATTCCATAATTCTATGATTCTATGACTGTGTTCCACAGACTCAGTAACACTTATGCAAGGAGGGTTACCTATTTATTCTGAGCAGAAGCATGAGTTAAACACTATCATGTGGATCTGGGAAAAAAATCTCTATGCGATCATACCAGATAGAATTCTTGGTTTTGCAAACTACACCACAATTGTTTAACCCACAGTTTTTTCATCAGTAGCAGAACCTGCAAGCTATGCATTAATGGCAACTTTCTTGTTACCAGATGAAAATGTGAATGATAAAAACCTTATTTCTGGATTAGTGTATTCAACAAAGATAATAACATTTTTGCTTATACAGATCAATGCTCAGAATAAGTTATGCCGTTTAGACCAACTGAGGCAAATTTGGCTCTATGCTTCTTTTCTGAAAACTGCCTTTGGGTGGATCAATTCCATGACTATTTCAGAATTTGCAGATCCCTAGGACAGAGATGACTTCAAAATAGTTACAGGTATGTACTGGAAATTTGCCTTTCCTTCCAGATTAAGTTACAACATTGGACTACTACTTAGAAAGGAGTGAGTTGGAATCATAGGGAAGAATTCTGCTTTTGAAGATGTTTCTGCAGAAACAAAATAAATCAAACAAAGTTTAGAAATATATTCATTAAACATGAAAATGAAAGGACAAGAGATAGCATGTTATCCGCTGCTGTATCAGCTGAAATGCAGGAAGCTGGTGGGTTTTATTGAATATAGACTGATCTGGAAAAACATATATGCATTTGCATTATAAAAGCCCATATACAAATGTACTTTGGGTTTAAAATCCTGTATGTTGGCTGTCCTACTAATATTGGTTCAAGCAAATTATGCCTTGGCTTGACTAAATGCACATATCTATTTCAGTTAGACTGTTCTAATTTGGCAACAGATACTGTATTATTTATTCTGTGGCACAGATCAGGTTATGTAAAATTAATGGTTGAACTTTATTCATATGGACTAAATTAAAATGTGTTGGTCAGAGTGGAAAAAAAGGAGAGAGAAAGAAAGAAACCTGGATTTGATTATATTTATGTCTGTTCCAGTATCAGCACGGAACAGTGATGAACAAGTGCTGACTACAGTTAATGCATATTAATTAAAAAACAAAAACAAAACAAAAACAAACAAAAAACCCACTAACAAAACAAAACCCAAAACAAAGAAAAAACTACCAAAATAAAAACAACCCAAAAAACCCACTAGGATAATTTTTTCTCATGAAGGTTTTATTTTACAACATATTGGGTTTTGCAGATACCAGTTCAAGGTAAAAAAATGTCCAAAAAATATTTATGGATTTTTAAAATGGCTGGCTTGCTTTGTTGAGCATGCAAGTTTCAGGCAAATATTCTGAACGACCTAGTCCTGTTGCTCCTATCTACACAAAAAGTCCATGTACAATCTTGTATATATTTCAGAAATCTATAGTGTTCTACCAAACAGCTCTGCCCAGTACTGAAGTTTTTTTCATTACAATTATCCCAACCCATCCTCTACTGTAGAAATTTTACCCGTCAGGACTCTGATGGGTTTGCAGAACAAAATACAGAAAGTAGTTGTATCATTGGTAATTTTTGTCCCTTTCCTACAAGTCATGGATGTGAATCTGTTATTGCACAGCTGTATGGGGCCTGGGACTTACTGCAAGTCTTTGGAGTGACACTGTAGCTGTTGGTGGTTGTTATTAATGATTGTGCTGCACAGCCTGAGTCTTTCAAACCATTCTTCCAAAGGCCTGATATGGATAATCACATTGCTTGCACTACTACATGACATAGGTGAGCTGAGTTTCTGCTGACTTCCCTTAGAGTGGGAAACTGGCCATGCTTCATATCCTCTCAGAACTACTGTTTTTCCTTTTCTTTCCAGACTGCATCTGTGCATACTTCCATTTTGGCCCTGCTTTTAGCTCCATCCTGTCCAACCTCTTGTGAAGACTCTGAGATCATACAGTCATAGAATAGTTTATGTTGGAAAAGACCTTTAAGATCATCAAGACCAGTTGTTAACCTAACACTGCCAAGTCCAACCACTAAACCACATCCCCAAGCACCGTATCTACACAACTTTTAAATAGTCACCTCTAGGGATGGTGCCTCTCCCACTTCCAGTGACTGAAAATCCTTTCAGTCATGAAATTTCTCCTAATATCCAATCTAACCCCCCCCTGCCACAACCTGAGACCATTTTCAATTCTCTTATTGATGGTTACTTGGGAGAAGAGACTTACCTCCACCTGTCTACACCCTCCTTTCAGATAGTTGTAGTGAGCGATCGGATTTTCCCTCAGATCCTGTTCTCCAGGCTAAACAT
>VZTU01019184.1:5136-24434 GCA_013400835.1 Zapornia atra | reverse complement strand
CAGGGCTAAACCACCACAAGAAGGTAACAGTGTCAACACGTAAAATATAATGGCCACATCTGAGCTGTGGGAACATTCCCTGTGTCAGGGAAAAAGCCTTGATGTTCACTATCTGCAGTCTCTTCTTCCTCTGCTTCCCACAGGGGAAAAAAACCGAGCCTGTGTGCGGGGAGGGAGCGGGGTCTTCCACACTGGATGAATTCGCCAGCCCTGCAGCCAAGGCCACTGCACTTACCTACTGAAGTGCTCATTAGAGCACCAGGCCTTTGAAGTCACCAGGTTACCTCAGCTGTGCTGACAGTGAGGTGTGCTGATGCTCTGCTGGCAGGAGGGTTATCACTCCTCCGCAGACCAGATCTGCGAGTGCAAAAGCACTAACAGTGTCAAAAATTAGTCTGTGTGGTGTTCACAAGCATAATAGGTGATTAAAGGTTTTAAGCATACTGCCTTAATTCTTATAGGGAGAAACTGGGAGATGAAAGTGATAGGGAAGTTCAATTTACTTAAATATAAATAATACCTCTCACAATGTCTGGCCTCAGGACTTTCTATTCTGTTTGTAGCAAAGGATTTCAGGCTGAAAAAGCTGACTTACTACTTAAATTAATTCAGAGAACTTTAAAAAGCAACTTTCTTCCAGTTTAACACTCTAGAAGTCTGTATTTTTCTTCTATAAGACTAATATATACCTACAGGGAGAAAAATTGCTATTGGCAAAAACCAAAATAATTGATTTACAATTTAGTATTTATTTTAAAGCATACCTAAGAGAAATTACTGGAATATTTCATTGTACTGAAAGAGACTTGGTTATATAAGTTCTCTTAATTTAGGGGGAGAAAAAACATTCGACTATCCTGTGCTATTTGACTGCAAAGCTGTAAGATATGTGAAAAAAATAAGAACTTCTAAATTTCAGGTTTTGAGAAATCCATACTGCTGCTTGTGGTGTCTTTTCTCTAAGATCCCTATTATTCCAATACTATATGCTTGCCAGTTGACAACTGAAATACAATATTGCCATTGGGGATACTGGTAGGTAAAGCTACCAACAACACAGTAGACTAACTATTGTAGTTTCAACTGTGTCAAAATATCTGCTATCACTGTTACTTCTTGGCAAAGCACAGAAATCCTTTGCTTGCCAAAGCACTCTCAAGGTCAATGACAAAGCATTTACTTTGAATTCCAGAAGCTGTTTTTATTTTAACAAAATTTCAGACAAAAAATAGCCTAACTGCTAAATTTAAAGAACCCATAGGGCCTCTCGGCAAGTGGAAAAGTACAGGACTAAGAGTTTGGGGCAAAACTAATAAAAAGTATTAAGAAACAATATAGATTTATAGAAAAAGTATATGGAACTAATACACTTTTTAGGACCTTGAATCTACCAGTGCTCTGGAGGCATATGTTAACAATTCCATAATGCGTATCTTGTTGTGTCTTAATGCTGCAGTTAGAAAGATAATAGAGTACATGTGCTGCTCAGAAAAGAAGAACAATTTTCTGACCTTGGAAACAGTACTAATCCACGTTTCTTTATTTACATGCAAAGAAAATATTAAGAGTTTCTGTAACCCGCTGCTGTTTGGAGACTTGTATCTATGAGTAAGTACTGTGACAACATTGCCACGCTTGAAAGACGCCTATACATTTAAGTGCTTTTCAATGGGAGGGTCATTTTTAAAAGCAGAATATACCTCACAGAATACTTAAGGGGCCAGCGTTGCTGACTTCCTCGTAGCGGCTTTTACTAGATTCTTGCATCAGCGAATGATGGAATTTTAAAGGCTTGACTTAATTTTGCATGACCATAACTAACTCTTCTCAGCCTCTCCATTAGGGTTATCTGCCTTTTGAGAGTTCATTTGACTGAAGGACATGCATGCAATTGAAGGAGCCAGCCTTTCCTTTAGTAGTGATCAGGGATCAGAATGTAGTAACTTCCCTCAGATGTTTTGAGAATTTGTTTTTTAATGTGTTCCAAGGTTTTACTGAAGGGCACGGTAATAATAGGAGGCTAGTAATAGCTTAAGGGTGATGCCTGTGTGCTGTTTAGACAAATCTATCCTACATTTTTAATGTGTTTATGAAGCTACCTGATCTGATTTCTGCTTATTCAGAGACGAGAAGTTCAGCTGCACTGGTTTTCTGAGTCTGCTGTAGGTTTGACTGGGGTTTCTCTGTGGGGAAAAAAAAGGGGCCCTGTGAGAGACCTTTAAGATTTGTTAGCAAAGGGAATGAGGTGGGTCAGATGGCTCCCTAGGCACAAAGAGTGCAGAGGTGGATGCAGACCAAAAAGACTGCCCTGTCTGAACGCTGCAGGAGGCTAGAGAGCTAAAAGTTCAGTGTTCCTGGGGGACTGTGAGAGTAGTTAATTATTCAGAGCTGTTGGTATGATAGTTGGTTATGATGGATGTTCAGAATAAAGTCAGTGTAGACCGCTGCTACAGAGTGTTGAAAATATTTTCGTTTCTCATGATCAAGAATTTCATTTTTATATAGGGACTGCATCTTATTTGTTCATACTATGCTTTATGCCTTTCATAACTAGGAATGTTTGAGTTTCACTTCTAATCAAAAGCTGAGGATCTGAGAATCATCATGAAATGGAATGGATCTTACAGGTGAGCATGATGTCAAACTGCAAATATTAATCAATTAATTTTTCAACAAGGTGATTGTAAATAACCTCCTAGACTTGCCTTCCTCCAATGAATTATTTACAAATGTACTTAACAGAGTCTGGTGGCATGAAAGGTGTTGTAGGAAGCACCCGTGACATACATGTTGTTTCTTTTTACCCTCAATTCTGGAGGAGGCAGACACTGTTCTGTGTTTGTCTGTAGAAAAGGTAACACGCTCTTTTTAATACCTTTAGTTTTACAGTGGTAACTCAGTGTACTGTTCTCATTTTACATCACCTTTGTGAGCTGATAAAAGTTGAACATGCACTGAGTTTTAATAAATAGAGCAGGCAGGGACAGGAATGGGATGATTTCAGAGACTGTGCCATCATGACTTTTTAGCATCAGGATAATATGTTTCTATAAGAAAACGCTACCTAAATCTTTCTTCTGAGAAGGAAAATGCAGTTTCACTTTTGCATTAAAACAAAGCAAACCAAAACAATACAAATCAGGCTTAGTACTTGAAAAATGTGATAAATTTAAAATGCTTCCCCTATATCTTGTTTTGTTTTTTTTTTCCTGTACTACTTATTAATCTTAAGGCAGAATTCATTATATGGTTTTTTTCAGGCTGTTGTGAAGGGGGAGTATGTAGCATGTCTGCCTTTCTTTGACTTCTGTACGTTTGGCCAATATACATCATTGTATATATGTAATCAGCCTTTTCTTCAGTCAGATGTGTTGTCAACATAGAAATAAGCCATCTCTTTGCCTGCAGAGATCTTTCCAATTCTAGACCTAAATGTATGGTTGCTTTCTCCTCAGAGGTAAATGTTTTTAAGGAAACACAAAGTCAAAAAAAAAAAAGACTTGGCCAAGCTACTGCCACTCTTCATGTGTGTGTTAATGTTTTAAGTTCTCCATCTGGTTTCACCTGACACAGACTAACAGCACCCTCAGCAGTCAATAATAGTAGTCGCTTTTCCATGACTAAACACAGAAATTGCAATATTTCAGACATTCTAAACTGGAAACCATTAAGGAATTACCTAAATGTGTAGTTCTGGGTGCCCTCAGTTTATCTTTTGATAGGATAAATGCTGGCAAGTAACCCTGACCTCTTAAAAACATACACATGTATGAGAGAGGTTTAAAGATACCAGGTGAGCAGAAAATTTTTCCTTTCCAAGACAAAAAAAAACCCCTTTGTTTTAGAATCCATTCTCAAAACTGCTCTTTCTGTTAATAAATAGCAGGATGCCTAACCTGTTTTTTTAACCATACCACCCTACTTGCTCAGCAGAATAAGTATATGTAAATATGTAGGTCTTCCTACCTGAAGAGATATTTGTATGTTTTATCATGAGTGTTTTCTAAAACCTGAATTTATAAGCCAATATTGAACAAGGTTTCTTACCTTGTTCAGATAAAGCAGTTATATTTTGTACTGATATAATTGAAAAGTCTGTGAGAGAGCTGGTCTATCACATATTTCAAAAAGTTCTGAGGAAGAAACAGGGCCTTTAAATTCCTTGTTCTCATATTAACATCACACAAAGCTATTTGGATAAAATGGTCTAAACTCTTTAGAAGGAATAGACGTCTTTACAATATCATGTAGTCAATGAGCAGGCTACCTATATGGAAAACAAAAAGCCCCATCCTATCTCTGATTAAAAAAGATGCCATCTATGAATGTCTTGTTCTTGGTCCTGTGATGTAGGAGGGATAAGCTAGTCAAACCAGCACACATAGTTTTGTCAGTCTAGTGATGTACCTCAGCAATTCCATTCCTTTAATTGCAATTTCTTAATTCATTTCACCTCAAAGTACATCTACCCCCCCTTCTTGTTTGGTTGCATTTAGCCTATGCACCAAAAAAAAAAATCAATTACTTCTATAACTCTCTAGTTTACTCACCTATAACTTTCTTCAAGGTTCTTCTACAAAGTGCCTTGTGGAGACACTTGCTGTCTACAAGACTTAGCTCTCTTGTAGGATGTGCTTGGAATAGACAATACATAAAGAGAGAACCATAGCTACAACACATTAGCCTGCACCAAAGTCCTGTTGCTGAAAACAGAACTAAAAAAATATATAGCTTAGTGAGGTAAAAGTGTTCACAGACTTTCATTCCCTCACAATACACAAAAATAAATTAATAGTTTGTATTCCTTTTAAGCCATGATCTTCTCTGCCTGTGCTGCCTGGCCTGCCAGCTGCATTTGCTCTCTCAAAACCTGCAACTGCTCTTTTCCCATAGGCACATGTTAAACCACTTTCTCCCAGACAGCTTTCTGTAGACCGGTTACATGAATGGCTTTCTAGGAGATGGTCCAATGAAAAGGAGAGAGAATTACTTCTCAAGGCTTATCAACTTCTCTCAGAAATTCACTTGGCTTTCAAAAAGCAGTTTTAGTCAGTACTTCCAGAAAACCTCCTCCTCCTCCAAGAATTTTTTTTTCTTCTTTTGTCTTTGTCAACAACTTATGAGAAAAGCCCCTTTCCTCTTGTCACAGACACTTCTGTGGTAGTCTGTGTTTGAAACAAAAATGAATCACTGTACAAAGAAACACATCACTCCAAACGTCCATCTAACAATATGTGATGGCATATCTATTGCATGCTTTTGCTGAAATCTGTGAAAAAAACAAGACCAATTTTATTAAAATTTCTGTTTAGTCCTTGTTTCATGTTGGTCTATTGAGAATTCCTGACTACATTGGCGCTACTTGGGTGGATGCCCAGTGAGACTGAATGTTGTCACACCCGACAGAACACACATCTCCTGTACTGCAGCAGTTCAATGTGTCTAGTCTATTGTACGTAGGCTTCTGGCTCACTGACATTTAACTGTCATTTCCTTGACAAATTGAAAATGTGGGGATCTCTGAGATAACCACCTTAAGATGGTACTCATTGACGTTCTAACATTTTATAACAAATTTTTTCTCATGCTGGAAGATACACCTCTACTGCAGATTGCATATGTTGTCTTCTTTCCACTTACTTTCTCTTAGCTTTTCTGTGCTTGCCGTTAATGAGTGTGTTCCACCACAACTTAAGGCTAAGTGGTACTAAATGGGAGTTTTACCCATCTACCTCCACTTTCAGATTTAAGGCACCACAAGATCCTTCCTACCTCCAAATGAATGAATTAATATAATTCATCCTTTATCCATCTTACGTTGGTGTGTAAAACACTATAGCTGTATCATCTACATGCAATCCCTTGAAAGCTGGAAAAGGACTTTCTACTAGGGCATCTAGAGATAGGATAAGAGGGTAATGGCTTTAAATTGAAAGAGGGTAGGTTTAGCGTAGATATAAAGAAGAAATTCTTTCCCATGAGGGTGATGAGACACTGGAACAGGTTGCCCAGGGAAGTTGTGGATGCGCTTCCCAACCCTGGCAGCGTTCAAGGCCAAGTTGGGTGGGGCTTTGGGCAACCTGGTCTAGTGGAGGGTGTCCCTGCCCATGGCAGGGGGGCTGGAACTAGATGGTCTTTATGGTGCCTTACAAACCAAACCATTCTGTGACTATGATTCTATGAAACAGAGAAGTGACAATACAGCTATTCTGATTAAGAAAATAACCGGTCTTGTATTTGTATTATAAATACTTACTCTTGCAGCACTTGGCAGTCTGTTATAAATTTAAGCTATGCCAGACAAAAATCATGATGAATCCTCCAAGTTGCTGAATTAACTGAATGAACAAACTTGTTTACTGCTATTGCTCATATTGTTTTCTCTTTTTTTTTTTCTCCTCCCAACCACCAGAAAATAAAATATGTTTGGCTTTCACCTATATACTGCAAGGATTGTGCTCCTTGGTCTGGAGCCTGAATCTAATTGTTGCTTTTGTTGATTAGGATCCACTGAATTTAAATATCAGGCTGTCATTGAAATGTTGTTTAGTACGAAGAGCACATCACAGCCCATCTGGGAGAAACCTGGAAAATGGAAGCGAAACAAGCATTTTTTTCAGCTTATTGATGGAGCTGATCAAGAAAAAAAAAACCCAAAATTTTAAAGATTATTTATTTTCACACATTATTATTTTAGGCAGAGATAGTCTGGTTATAATTTAATGAATTATACAAAAATTAGTAGTTATTTTTAACAGACTCTTTTCCACTGAATTGGAATAATTAAAATACATAATCAGAAAATGTATTTTTTATCAAAACTTTTTTTTTTTTGCTTGATTATATCCACTAAGAAATAAGACCAAATTTAGCATAATACATGGATATTGCATCCTAATGCAAACCTTAGAATCAGTTACACATCATGAACAGAAAACATAGACGCCAGACTCATTTGTATTAGAGATTCATAAAGTTTGTTATATTATTTTTTATGTGATGCTGGCTGTTCACATTGAGAAATGAAAACTTTCAAGCCTTCAACATGGAAGTCCATGCCTATTTTTCTGATTCACTGCGTTATTTTGTAGCTTAAATTAACCTATACTGTTGCCTTTGCTCTGTACAAGGCTTGTAAAGTATTAACGTCACAACATGCAACATGTAAGAGGTATGAAAGAAATCATATGAAGATATCTTCTAATTTGTCATTCATGTTACTTCAGGTGGCCTTCTATGTTTAAACTGACTGATAACATATTCAAATTAGGATATGTGGTCACTTCTTTCATATTATATTATAAAATTCAGTATATGCTAAAAAGATACCAAAATAATTCTTAATTGAACTAGGCAGTAGGGTAACTAACGTTCATTGTTTGTTCTCCTTGAAAGTAGGCAGAGGTTAAGGCAAATGGAATCTAGAATGGGTGCAGAGGAGAGTGAACAGGAGCTCATACAGACTCAATCCTTTCCACAAATCCCATCCTTTGGCATTTCCTAGGTCTCAGAAGAAACGTCTTTATTCCTTTTGCATGCTAACATCATGTCAACTTTCTTTGCCTATAGATTTCTGGACAAATAATAGTGGACTTCTATCATTGCAAGAGGGGAAAGAGGAATGGGAACAGAAGATTTTTTATTTATTTTTCGTGGAAAATAGGACTGATAAAGCCTTGGAATTAAAACTAAAAACAAGTGGGAAAAATAGATATTTTTAATAATAATTTAAAAATTATTTTCTTCCAGTATCTAGTGCACTGGCTCAGAGTTCCTTTTTAAAGGCAGACTCAAATGCACAAACATGAACCAATGCTTATAACAATGTGCTCTGAATCAGTCCCAGGTTATTCCAGTTACACAGTGAAGCGTTTGAAAGTTAACGCAAGGTATGACTCCATGAATAGTCCTAGATCTGTCATTGCATGAATTCCAGGGACAATCAGCTATTTCCTATCAAAAACTGCATTATGCCAAGTAACTAAAGGCTGTACTACCAAGCAGTTAGGAAAAGAGGTGGCTTGAGGACTGTGGAATCAATCTGAATTCTGACATTTTCAAATTCATCTTTCAGTTCCTTCCCTCTTGCTCTTGCAGTAAAGCTGTACTTCCAGGCTGCTGGATGTGTCTGCTTAATACATTGCTTAGGAATAGTATAAACCTGGTCTGGCAACGCGCCAGGGAGATTTTGGCACACAACCAAGATTTCTTCCTGAGGAATGGAAGTGAAGAGCCATTTCATTCTTTTGTACCTTCAGTCAAATGTGAATGTGATTCCATGGAAAGAAAAAACTCAGCCTTGTCACCTTCATAGATTTCTTCCCTTCAGGCTCCACAGTCTGTGGCGAATAGCAGGAACTTGGGAGTTTTGAAAATCTTCAAATGGGAATGCATTATACATTTTTATTGTATGAACTGCTATAAGTTACTATTGCGATATTCAAAAAAGGATTTTCTGAACTTAACTCTTGGCACAAGAAAGAATGTGCTGTTCACCATTAAAAATAAACTAATAAATATAAGAAACATTGAAAAGCTGAGGGAAAAAATTGCCTCCATTACCAATACCTTAGAAGAAGTCCTGTTTCGTCCCTTTTTCTGAAAGCATCTTGTAAAATAGTTTGGCCTTTTATGCAAATGTACAAGGAAAAACACTCTCCCATAACCTAAAGGGAAACTTTCTGAAGTAAAAAATCTTCAGCAACTTCCCACTCATGGGACTGCACATTCTTCAGCCCGTAAGTGGAATTATCATCTCTCAGTTATACATAAGACCCTCTCAAAAAACAAATGCACACACGCAAACTGGTGACAGCAGAATAGGCTTCCAGCTGCACAGCTTTCGTAGGAGGAGATACGACAGTGCACTTTAGGGATTTGTAAACAGTGTGGATCAGAGAGAGATATTTTTACCTGCTGCTGTACAGTTGAGATCTAGTAAGACATGATTGTTAGGAAGATATATATAAATATATACAGAAATTAGTCTATGCTTAAGCTCAGAGTTTGTTTAAAATGCATCAGCAGGGTGATCATAAAAGCATTATATAATTGGTACACAGAAGGAAACAACAAAAGCAATTGCAATAAAAAGAAAACCAGCTTACAGAATGCATAAAATATTTGAACTTCATACAAAGCCTGAGAAAAACTAATAAAAAGTTGGCTGATATGTTGGACCTGCTCATTCAGTCCTTTGAAATCCTAAATTGTTTGTGCCTTGTACAGGAAACAGAAAAGTGTGAATAGACTCCTGCCCCTGATGCCAGTCTGTGAATACATTCAAACAGAGCTTCAATTTTTTTTGCTGCTCTGAGGCTCACCACAGGTTTTCTGAGTACCTGACTCGTGTCACATGTCAATGATCTTAAATGATCTGTAGTAGTACCAGGAGGAGACTGCCTGTTGCCTTTTTTAAGAGATTTGCCACAGTAGCTGTTGAATGCCCGTTAGTCTCTGCCTGATTTAGAAGGGCCTAGAATGGAAAATTCCAGCAATTAATGCATACAGGCATTTGTTTCTTGGAGAGGATCAAATGTCTTTTCAGCAAGATTTTGAAATGATGACTTTTTTAACTTCATGTGGAACCATACATCTTTTTGATGACATATAAGTAGCTTCTATATTTTTGTGGTTTTCAGCTGCCATGCCAGTATCACGTGATTATATGTACTTTCTGTACCAAAACCTAATTTAATTGGGTTTATTTTGATAGAAATAGCGGAATGCTGAAAAACGGACTGTAGTTCTCACTTCTGCAGCAACTCAGATCCCTGTGGAGTCACGGAGCTTCCTAGGACTTTTGCGTCTTCTTCATTTCTGATTGCTTCTGTTGGTCCCACCCAAGATACCCTTTTCTACCCTTCTTGTGGGAAAACAACAGAAGATTGTCCAGGAGGATTATGAACACACTTAAGTGACTTGCAGCTGGGGTGTAGAAAAACACATGTATCAATCACTTTTTAGCCCTGTATGTTGGACAAGTAGAACATCTCTGCTTAGAGAACATAGGCCTGTGAAATGCTTAGAGGCACCCCATCAAACATGCTTGAGATTCTGCCCTGCTGTGGGAAAAGATCAAAGCACAGTGGTAAACTATGCAAATCCTTGAAATACATGTGAAAACAGCAGGTTCGATGACCCTCTAGCACAAATGGAGCTCCGCAGTGCCTGAGTCCCTGCTGGTGTTCCTCTGCCCAGGTGCTGCTTCAGGGATCCCTCAGTTGGCAAGGTAGCAAAAATGAGTTTACTCTTTGCATTTCATCTGTGGTTTTGTGGTTGTTCCTGCATCCTGACTGTGCCAGCTCACACACTTCTTAATTTTTTTTTTTCTAAATGTATTTCTACTAGCAGGCAGTAAATGAAAACACCACCCTGAGTTTTCTTTAGGCAAGGTATGAGTGAAAAGGAGAGTCCTTTTCCATTTCTCCTCGTTGGCTGGGATTGTATGAGAGTATGAGTATGGTGTTATGATGAAGGGAGTTTAGCAATTATCTAGCGTGGACTTAAGTTAGAAGCTTTACTTTTACAAGGGAGGGAAAATCTCATTTCAAATGTCTACCATGTTTGCATGTTAGCAGGCTTTTCCTTTAGGCATATTGATCATAGAAACTATTCTATTACTTGCAGTGACTACTAGCCTTCCTAGTAGTGAGTAGTAGTGACTTTTTTGGTTAAATTTAAGACGTAAATTTTTAAAAAAAGGTATTTTTGCAACATTATAATTTTTTATTGTTAGATATGTTTTTAATTGGAAATTAAATTCAAGACTTAGCCATAATAATAGTAAAGGTATATATTACAGTCAAAGCTAATCTACATTGAATATACTTTTTGTCTGTGCCAAGTAAAACCGATAGCCTAAGATACTCAGTAACATGCTTAGAAAATGAATATTAAAGGAAATAAGTCATAAAAGGTTTTTTTTCAAAGCTCTCAGCAAAATTATATTTCTGGGAGTCAAATGACCGTACCTTTGCTAGGCTCTGTCAAAGTTGAGAAGGTAAATAACAACTGTTTTGATTGCAATGAGAGAGGATCTTAAATTTGCCTCTTGATTTCTGCTAAGGTGGACCTGTGGCTTTCCTTAATAATCTTAATATGACTAGTCAGAAATTGAATCAGTAAAACTATGAAGAGTTAATTGGAATCTCTTCATTGTAATGTAATATAATTGATAAAGTTATTATGTCACCCACCAGACTCCAGATACATCACCTACACTCTCATACACAATATCTATTTATTGAGTTCTGGGGAAAGATCATGAGGGATGTAATTCAAAAGCCTTGTTTCAAGTTCTTTGGTTTCATCTTGGTGGATGCCTCACCTTCATTACCATGTTGGTTGTCATTTCAAACAGGCATGCCTTTAATAGAGGGTTAAAGAGATATTTTATTTGCAGCAAAACTAAGCATTATTTTAAACATTAACGAGCTGGGGAGTATAAAAGTGTATGAATGTTTTTGTTAATAAATGTTTCCCACACAAATATGCCTTCCAGAACAGGAATAATTAAAAAAAAACTTTTGCTGGTGTTACAGTAGGAATTGTAGATTGAGAAGAAAGAAAAAAAATAAATCTCAATTTCAGAGAAGAAAGAAAAAAATAAATCTCAATTTTCAGTAAATATAATACCTACTGGAAATCATAAACCTGTTCTAAGTAGTTCACCTTTGAAAAGAATGCTTACTCCTGATTAATATAGTCAGTCGTATTTAAAAGATAAAACCTGGATCATCTGTGGTAAAAAAAAATAAATGCAGGCAGCAAGAGCAAATACTAACATCACCTTCTAATAAAAGATGATAGGCAAGTAATAGCATATCTGACAGTCACAAATGATCAACTCAGAATTTTCTATCAAATCATTACTGTTGTCTGAAAATACATTTAGTGCTCCAAACTGTAAGGTTCATGGAAAGGGCTCCTTTCAAATTACTGTCTTTGGAACAAAAGAATGAATTAGGTGCCCAGATCTGTATAACTAAATTGAAGCTATAAAAGGAAAAAAAAAATGCAGTCAAGTAAATCAGACGCTGATGGATTCCTGGATGATTTTTAAACATTCATAAAATGTTTAACTCTATTTTATAGGCATACACAAGGGTTTTATTGCACTGCTAGGGCATGGAAACAGATAACAGTTCTATTACAATTTACACTTTGGACTCTACATTTATTTGTGCATGAACACATGCTTACATGTACATTTAGAGGCAAATGAATGAATAATAGAGATTTTCTCATTCAGCCTAAATGTCACAAATGTTTTCAAATGCAATAAAGAGATATTTTTCAGAGAAAAATGATGCCATCTGAAGAGCCTTTTTTGAACTATTTGACATAGAAAAATATTCATGTATTCATTTTTTTTAGAAAAACCCAAGTCACTCCATTTTCTATTTTCTTGAGCTGCAGCTTCAACTGTTCTATGCAGGGAAAAAAAAAACCAAAAAACTGAAAAAATAGTATTAGGTATCAAACTTAAAAAATTAAGAAATGGTAATATGCTACATACCTAAGACTTTTATTACTTCTACAAATTTACAGAAAGTCAGCAATGTAATACTAAAACATTCTGCAGAGGTATTCAGGTAGGATTAAGTTGCAAAATCATACACATATGTGTTTGGAGATAAGTAGGGGAATATTTATGTTTCACACTGTACATTCCTTGAAGGGGTGCCTACCGCCTACACTGCATGATATTGCAAGCAGTGGAGGGTGAGGAGTGATGACTTGGTAGCACACTAAAAACAGTGACACTCCACTTCCAGTGCAAAGCACATGACTGTGAGGACTGAAATAAATTTTTCCTCCCGCTGCTCCCCACTTACCCACATGAAGGACCTGGACTGGAATCACTGGGGTCATGGAGAGTAGAAAAAGCTGGTGTCAGCCCAGGCAAAATACAGAGTACAACCATGAGTCCTGCAGACTTAAACAGATTGGTGCTGAGTTTTTCATTGGATTCAAAGGCACAGTCACGTTAGGATTTATTAAAATTCAGTATAATCCCCAGCTCTTGGGGGGACCAAGAGTTCATGAAAGTTAGACCTCCCCACGAGCTCAAACTCTGTCACTCTGTGAGTCCCAATCTAGTCCTGCATAAGTTGCCAGTACTGGCAGCAACCTCAGAACATCTCTGTAAATTTGACATCTGTTTGCTTGCATCAGTTCAGATACACCCCCACAATGGTGGAACACTTTCCACCAGTTTGTGGTATGATGTTCCCAGGACGTTCTCTGATGAACAAAGGTTTATAAAACCATGGGTTTGTGCACTCTCCTGGAGGAGGTGCTATGTCTAGTTCTCTAATATTTCCATACACTTTGTGGTAAACATTGTGAGGTATGATGCTGAGACAGTGGGGTTTTGACAGTTACCTCCTCCACGAACAATAGTAAGACTATGTTCCAAGGTATCTGATACTCAGAAAGGCTGCTACTTGAAACCATGAAGGCATAAACTTCAGTTGTGAATGCATGAAAAATTTATGCATCCAGATGCCTCTTCTCAGTCTGCAGTGGCTCTTTGCAGTGGAGGGGCTGGAGCACTGTCAGTGAAGCTGGATTTTAAACAAGCTGTCTTGTGAGCAAAACCAGTGAACTCTAGACTGCAAGGAGTTTGTGGGGTTTTTTTCCTCTACTAGATCCCCTAGCCGCATTAACCACAGCTCACCTGCTGCAACACCTGGGCTTAAAGAAGCTCATGCTCAAGGTAGTCCAGAGCGTGATCACAGGTAGAGAGATAACAGAAGATGACGCTGTTGAATATATGATAGATGAACTTCACTTGCCTGCCTTTACTGACAGAATCATAGAATGGTCTGGGTTGGAAGGGACCCCAAGGATCATAGAGTTCCAACCTCTCTGCCACAGGCAGGGCCACCAACCTCCAGGCCTCGACCAGTTGCAGTCTTTGTTTCATTTACACATTTTACATGGTAGAAAACTTTGAAGTATCAGAATTCAGGTTTGTCTTCAAGCTTAAGTGTACTTTGCTAAGTTTCAACCTTTGAGTCTAAAAAAATTACAATTTAAAATACTGTTTTCTACATAAAAATTTTAGTCCCGAAAAGTTTTCCTGCAGTTCTTTCTGAAGGTTCTTAGAGTATCATAGGTATTATTTTAATTAGAACACTTGGTATTCACTGTGTTTGGTTTGCAAGGGGAGTAGGCTTAATGGGTTCCCAAAGATTTATCTGCCTTAATTCAAAACATTAGCAGAAGCAAACATAGGCAGAAGCAAAGTAACTTACTCTTGGAAACTGCACTTCATAATCATACGTATCAGCTTAAGCCCTTTAAGATAAAGCCAGTACTTCTAATATCCCAGCTACAGGGCATTGGTGTCCAAAACCAAACTGGGGCAGACATTACTTCTGGGGGAAGTAATGCCTTGGGCTAGTGTAATTACCTCTGAGACTGAACATCTATGTGTCAGGACAAATTTAGTTTGCCAACACAGTTACTGGGGCCTCAACCATGCCCCAAACGTAGTTCTTTTTGGGGGGCAAATAAGAAAACCCATGAATTATGGTTTGTGTCACAAAAGGCAGAGTCTCAAAAGAGCAGAGGTTTGTCTCTCACTAGCTTTCTGATAGACAATCAGGGGTGACAATATACCTTTTCCTGATCTCCAGAGACAGACTACATTATCAGCCATAATATATCACCCTGTAAAACAGGAGATGTCATTTTTATTTACCTTTCTGAGACAGATCAGAAACAACATGATAAGATGTTAGCCTATCTCTCTACCCTATGTTTGAGGGATGAAAGATTATGCACAATGGGTCTGGATATTAAGCCAGTAATAAATATACATGTGGATTCATGCAGGTGCTAATGGCTTCGCTTTTTACAATGCCCATGGAAAACAATAGTTTTTTTAATATTGTCTATCTAGGTGATTTATGTTTCATGCTAGTTCACAAAGGACTTGGGTTAGTATGTGATTTATGAGTTGGAGCAAAATAATTGTCTGAAGCCTAGATGAAAGTAGGCTTCTAACGCATCAAAAATATATTAGCTGTTGTTTCTTTCTTGGCCCTGCCTATGCAAATTTCTATTACCATAATAAAAATTGCTGTTTATTTTTTATTGAAAACAACTATAGGTGGGAACATGCTCTTTATCAGATGCCTTGATTAAGTACAAACCACAGCTTCCCTGATGATCCTTTAACCAGCAGTTTGGTCAGGGAAGAAGAGGGGGCAACACAGCCACCCTTGCTACACACTGAGAGATGGAGCTCTGTGCTGCTTTTGGGAAGTGTGGTGGAAGTCCATCCTGTCTGGAAATTTCAAACAACAGTGTTAATTGTTACTGCAGAATCTTGCATGGATTCATGCAGGATAAGTAAAGAGGGATTTAAAATATATACTGTTTAAATTTGTTCATTTTGCACACCAAATTAATTTCTGACAGAAGTAAATGGCAATACATACAGTCTGTTCAAAATAGTATTAGATTTGATTGAATTTACATTGCATAGTTTAGAAATTAATATCTGTGCTTGAAATAATTTGTGACTTGATTACCTGCTGAATCATTTCCCTTTTCAAATGATGACTTCACACCAACAGGCATATCAGAAACAATCTTCTACAAAATATACGAGGAATTAGTTCATGGCCATGCATTCTTCAGAAGGAATCATGCTGTCTTGTTTCCACCTCATACTTTTGGCTCTACTGAGTTTGTACCTGTTGAGTTCCTGAAAACTTTCACCATCCTGAGATTTCTGAAGAAAAACAGGGTAAAGCATTTGGGGAGTCATCCTTCATAAGCTGGACTTTAACAGCAAATGCAATGTACAAATGTGCTATGAATACACAATACTACTTTTGTGGGGCAGTAACAAGAGAGTTCAGCCGTCTTCCTGTGATTCAGAGTGGCACTGCTATTCATTTGTGCCACAAGCTGCCCATGGGACCCATATACAAATGACTATTTGATCATTCTGACTGGTGTTATCTAAAGTGGATGAAAATAAATTCCAGACCAATCATCTTATTAGATAAGAATTATTTTATAGTTGGAGGAATGTACTTTGCACATATTTTGCTTATCTCTCACTGCATTTTATTTTAATAAAATAAATAATAGTGCATTTCATACATGAATTTTAAAGAAAAATGCAAGAACAGTAATAAATAATTTGGTATATGATAAAGTAATATTATCAAGAATAAATGTCTGATTAGCTTTGAAATATATAATATTTTTCAATTTCACTGGTAGCAAATTTTCCACACCATACAGTTCAGACAACAAGACATGCATGTTAGGGAGACACACAAGTCCTACTGTATTGTTACCTCTTACTGCAGAGAGTGAAAAGCTAAAAAAAGTGCCCAGGAATTCTGTATGTTCTGAAACTGCCACCCTTTTCATATGATATATAGCACAATCTTAAAAAAAAAAAAAAAAAAGATATATATATATAATCATACCATTATTTCTGTCTCAGTTTTGAAGGCACATACAATTTTACTCAGATGCCACAAGTCAGATTTTGTGTAGATGAGAAGCGGTGAAAAGGGGCAAAGATTGCATAGGAAACTAGGCCTACAAACTCACAAATCTTTCAGGGTTAATCTGTAAGGGAAATGTCTTTTTGCCAGTTAATTGAATAGGATTATGTACTTTTCTGGCTGGCAATTGAGAAGAAATGTTCCTCTCCTTTTTGATCCTTCAAGAGCTTTCTGTACTTTTAAACAATCGCTAGTCTCATTTTGAACAAAGCTTAATGTTTAATATGTTGTAAGGTATCTTGAAAGAATTGTCTTGTAGGCATAACCCATTTTTTTTCCTCTAAAATCACTAAAAATCTCTAAAATGTTCTGATTTGACATGTCGTTAAACCAGAAATTAAGGAAGAAGCCATATTCTGCTCAAAGTAGTTCAAACCTACAATATCCCTTTGACATTTTGCTAGAGATACTTAGGAAGCCAGAACAGTGTATAGGTTAAGTATTTTTCTCTTTTCCTTTTTTTTTAAAATGATAATATCTTTTATAAACAATTGCATAATTATATAGAAGTTCTTGAATAAAAGTAATGCAGAACCTTAATCCTAGCAGGTGTTCCAAGGTTCATGCAATTGGGAATAAAGGTGCTAGAAAATAAAAGGACAGGAAAACTTTTATCTGCTTCACCATTTATTAATTGACTGTCCAAAAAAATCAGAACAAATAAAATAGTAAGGACTATTGAGGAAAGACTATTGTTTTGGCCTATTGTGATTTAACCTAGCAGGCAGCTAAAACAACCTCTCAGTTGTTTGCTCACTTCCCTCCAATGCAATGGGGGAGAGAACTGAAAAGAAAGAAAAGGTAAAATTTGTGGGTTGAGATAAAGACAGTTTAATGGGAGAGAAAAGGAAGACAATAGTGTATACAAAACAAGTGATGCACAGCACAATTGTTCACCAACCGAAGCTGATACTCAGCTAGTTCTTGAGCTGAACTGCTTCCCAGCCCACTCCCTAGTTATATATGGAGCATGATGTTGCATGGTATGGAATATCCCTTTGGCTAGTTTGGGTGACCAATCCTGGCTATGTCCCCTCCCAGCCTCCTGGTCACCCTCTACCTTCTCATTGGCAGGACAGTATGAGAAGCTGAAAAGTCCTTGACTGCTTGGCAACTAAACCATCAGTGTGTTATCAACATTATTCTCATCCTAAATCCAAACCACATCACTATACCATCTACCAGAAAGAAAATTAACTCTATCTCAGCTGAAACCAGGACACTTGGATGCAAAGCCAACAGCAGTCAGTGAAGTTGCAAGAGTCATTAGATAATAATATTAAGGTTCTGGGTTGGTGGGGGAGTGGATGGTTTCTTTGTTGGTTTTGGGGTGGTTTTTTGGCTGGTTTTCTGTTTGGTTTTTGTTGGGTTTTTTAATGTGATTTTATATCTGGTTTATGATGGGTTAGCAAAAATACATTTAGTACAGTTAAAAATGTTTTGGAAATCAGAAACATCAAGATTTTTATTCCCCATTTCCCCTACATAGAGTGCAGGTGCAAAGCTTTTCCTTATAGTTCCATCACCCAAGCACCGTAATCAATTTTCTAGATTGTATCTTTCCTATTGCTGCAAGATTGAGCACTAGATCTAAGTTCCAAAGTGTTTTTCGAAGAAAGTTTAATGTGCAGAAGGGTGGATATGCAAAACCAACCGAGTTATAACAAACCTCATAATCTATTTGCTAAGAATATTGTCTATTGATTTTGAAAATCTGAAATAAATGTGGCAAACTTTCAACTATAGAAAAAAGTCTCATTGCCTCAGCCTGTAGCACACCGTATGCTGCAAATCCCCGATTCGTAAAACTTCAGGGCAATGATGCAGTAGAAAGTAAATATCTAGGAAAAGAGCTTATGAAACTTTTATTAAGATTATAATAAAAATCAATTTTTTATTTTTTTTTCTTCACCAAAAGGGTTGATGAAGTACATTTTCATGACACGATAGTAATGCTCTCTCTTGTCAATCGCTTATATCTGTAGTTTTTCTTTCTCAGGCAGTGTAGGGTCATTCTTATCCATCCCTGTTTTGCATATAGCTGGAGCAATCACAAGCAATTCCATTTCTTCTTTTTTTTTTTTTTTTTTTTTCCCCCTGATCTCTTCTAAACGTCATTTTTTTCAGAAGAGATTCTTCCTTCTAGATCCACCTCAAAGAGCAATATAATGAGTTAAAGTCATGGTCATCACTGCGGAGGGCACAGAATGCCTCTCAGGAGACACCTCCGTTTTCAGGTTTAGATGGACTTGTGGGTTGGTTTTTTTCCTGAAGTTTTTGGTTTGGTGGTTTTGGTTTTTTGGTTTGGTTTTTTTTGGTTTTGTACTTTTGTACTTTAAGTGTTTGTTTCCGTGAGTTGGTTGCATTGACACAATATGTCATTGTTTGCGGTGGGCGTCTACGCTGCTTCCCGAATAAGCAGGCAGAGAGATGCCCTCCCGGGCAGCGTGTCCGACGGGATCTGCCACCCGCGCGGGGATGCCACGGCCACACCGACCTGGCAGCCTGGGGAAAAGTGGGTAACCCCGCCAAGGCCAGGGAGAGCATCTGACCTCAGCCCTGCGTCATGCCCGGGGAGAATGGTGGGGCTCACCCCGCCCACGCCGGGCTCAGGAGACCCGCACCGCCTCCCCGGGGACACCATCCCCAGCGGCCCCGACCCCCGGCGGCGGACAGGGCCGGTGCTGGAGGCGGGCTCCGCGGCCGCGGCGCCGGGGGCGGTGTCCTCGTTCTGCTCCGCCCGCCGCCCCGCCC
>VZTU01019182.1:4042-24308 GCA_013400835.1 Zapornia atra | reverse complement strand
CCACTGAGAAGGAGGAGAAATCATGCCCAGATTGTAAAAAAAAATTAAGGAGATGTATTGAGCTGTTTAGTAAAGCACTAGGATTTTCTGACACCAGAAACCACCTTGGCATATGACTGATACTGCCATCAAAGAAAGAAAAAAGGCAGGAAACTGAGGGGTGGATAAGTATAATCATGTCTGCAAAACACACCATTTAATTTTACTTCCTCAGCTGGATGTTAGCTACTAGGTAGTCAGCTCCATCACTACTTCACTGAGCAGTAAGTCCAGCATCTGGGTTTTGTTGCAGTACTTTAACTTGGTCAGCCACAAGGCTGAAGCTACACTACTTGGTATTTGTTTATTTCAATTGTTTGATACTTTCTTTCAGGTTTATCACCCACTCTGCACTACATGGCTGCTGTTGGATTTGGGTCAGTTGCTGCTGTCTGTCTTATACTGTTCCTCTCATTCTCAGTGGCACGGTATGTACTGTCAGGTAGCTTTTCTTGCCAGCCTGTTTGGTTAAGGCCTCTTGGCTGTTAGAAGTTACGGTCAAGAGTTCCTTCAGGGGTCACTAATTCTGTCTGTTGCTTGAACTGATGCCCTCTCTATCTTTGCAGTCACTGGCAAAACGTCTGAAAAGTATGGGGCTCATCTTAATAAAGGAAGGACTCAAACAATGAGTAGTAACAAGACTTCATTTCAGAGATGTTTTGATTTAATGGTAGCTAAATAAATGAAGTTTATGTGGTGTGCTGCACTAAGAGTGAAGTCATAAACACAAAAATGTTGCTGTAATTTTCCTGTTGAAAGAGCCAATTTCTAGTCTTCCCAGCTTTATTCAAAAGGTTTAAAAGGATTTTGTTTTTCAGTAGTGTTGATCTTTAGCTAAAGGCCACAATAAACTTCTTAGAAAGTTTTAAGAAATTGATTTTGTTCTGTATAGTGATAGTTCAATGGTAGTAACTTCATACTTGTCTTCCTTTCAAAGCTAAAATAAATATGTGCCTTTGAGCAACTTTAAGCAAAATCTTTGGTTTTGCTTAATATGTTCATCTCTAAGAATAGTCTTCTGATTTACATCCCTTGAAAGGTCAGGACCCTCCAGCTTGGGGTCTGTGAATTAGAGCACACTGATAGGTTAAGCTGTTCGTTTGGCATTCAGAAATAAGAGGAGCTAGTCTTATACAGGACCAGAGAAAGTAGGAGTATTTAGATTATTTGTAGTTGCCTAAATTTCAAGTCAGTTCTTACAACCTGAATTGCAAAACAAAGGTTCCACACTGCCTTTTTTTCATTAAGTAATTAAAGAAAGGGATTTCATTATTCCTGTGGCAATAGGATGCAGTGATAAACCTGAGCTTGCAGTCTTGGTTGGGTTTTGGTTTTTTGAAAAATACTGTCAAGAGTGAGCTTTGACATTTGAGGCAGAAGGGGCTATAACTGTCTTGGTTTCTAAACTGGCATTCCTGGCAGCTTACAGCAGGAGGAGGGGCACCCCTTAGTTGTCATGGTGTGAAAGGCTCCTCAGTTACTTCAGTCATTCTGGCAAAAATGTGACAGAGGAATAGCAATGCTTTTTAAAACCATGTCAAATCAATTAGCATCACAGTGATAGGAGAACTATTTAAGGTAATAGACAATACTGGAAGAATCATCTATGAGTATGAACCGGTTGCAAGAAAAGCATAGAGAAGATTAGGTTCTGAACTTCAGACATCTTTAAAAAGGAGCTCCTTAGGGAGCTGAGTACATTGGGTGCATTTGACAGGGGTCATGCTGTAATGTGGTGTGATGTTGGAGGCCAGGAGTCAGTAATTCAGCAGGTATCTTTTAGGCCTTTGATCCTACATACAGAGGAATTTGTGAATCCGTTCTCTTCTTTTTAGAGAACATCAGACAGAACCTTTGGCAGAAATTAAAGCTTCTCCATCCCATTAGGAAAAACCCAGGTGTCATTTCTGATAGTCTTCACAGTGCTCACAAGAAGTAGCTATAATGATAACAGATACTCTTTTAATTTTAAATAAGCATCAGTTTAATGCATTTCTGAATAAGAATGTCATTTGAATAAACATGTGAGTCAGCCTTCTGCCCTGCCCAGTTGTAAAGCCATGGTCCTGTTTTAGGCCCTGTACTCCAAGAACGATGTGGCACATCGGGAGAAGGAGACAGAGGAACTTGACAAGAGAGACATGAGATCTATTGGTCCAACTGCGAGTAGGATAACTGCTAGTAGGTTGCTTAGTGTGGCAAAGAGGAGACTGCCAAGAAGCATGACATACAAATATGCAAAAACCCACTGTAGTAACACCCAGCTTCTCCTGTCTGTGGTGCTCATGGTACATGTACCATCCATGGACAGTATACCCATGTGCTTCTAAACAGTAGGAGACTGAGGCATGGTGGCAGGTTGCTGTGAAACTATGGCTTCTGGGTGGTCTGCAAGAGAGGGCAAAACAAATACTTGCCAGGAGGGCCACAGCTACAGCTGATCTTGCCATGATGTCAGGTGAATAGTCTTAGATTATTTCTTGGGGTCCCTCTAAGCTTTTCTGTTCTGCAGTTTCTGTGACAAAGAACCACTGTATTGAAGTACTCTCCATCTTACTATATGTCTGCTGCCTCAGGATACATTACTGCAGTGGGACAGGTTGTGAATTCCCATTAGTGTGCTTGCTGTCATCAATTTTAACTGTTCCTCAGTGAGTAAAGGTCTGACACTGGGTTTGCAAAGTACACAGTCTGACTGCTGATGTACTTAGCCATTACTAACTTTTTTTCATCGAAAAATTCATTAGGTCACAGTTGTTATTATTCAGTTGCCTGGTCGCACATCCAACTTGCTTCATTCCTCCTAATCTTTTGCTTCTTTTTATATACAATGCTCGTTCAGATGCAAAAGGATGGTGCCAGATCTTCAGCTCCCTGAAGATCTGCTTTGGTTATGAGTTGTGTTGATGGCAAGGTTAACGTAGGTCAGGTAGTCACCAGGCCCCTTGGGAATGCCTCCTACCCACCTCAAACTGTCTGTAAGACTCAGAGTTTATAGCAGCACTTAGGGCTTAGAAGAATTTTTAGAAACTTTGTCATTTATCCCATTGATATGAGTGATGCCCATTCTCTGTCAGGCCTGTGCTTGAGTCTTGGAATGGTTGCAAAGTATTTCTTTCTTTAACTGGGATTTTCTCTCTTTCCCCAGCTCCCATCCCCACAGCACAGTGCACTCCCCGCCGGCCGCTTCAGCCTGCGAGGCTGTACATTTATCTGCTACAGTAGACATGGCACAAACAGGGATCACATCATCGTTCCTACAGACTGAAAGTGTCTCTCTGCTCTGATGTTTTAACCCCTGAAGTCAGCATAGAGAAAAATGCACGTTTCTTAGCAAGGCCTTCATCTGTTGTGTATAGATGTATCTGAATAGCACATACCTACTATAGCATGGGCAGTTGAAATGTGTTTATTCTTGGAAGTGAGATGTTCTTTGTCTCAACCTTGTTTCCAGAGGGTGTGGTATGCAAAGGAGAACCCTGACAAACAGGTTTCTGTCAGAGATGTTAGCATGTGTCCTGCGTGTTAGCCACAGGCTTTCAGCAATTCCAGTGACATGAACACCTAATGAGGGTCTGTATAATATTTTATTGCATGAATAATCCCCTGATCCAGGTGAGACTGTCTGGGGGATCCACTACCTTGGAACACATAAACTGGCCCATTATGAGAGAAAATAAAGTGCCTGTTGTATACCCACATATAAAGGTAGAAGACTTTCATCAGTCATGGGTAATAGTAGCTCAATAAGTACAGAGTTCTTGGCCGTGAAATTGTCAATTTAAATAGTGTCAGCAACAGATGTGTTCCAGAGATTGCAATCACTGCTCAAAGCAATTAGCAATAATTGGAAATAATACAGCAATCTGTAAAACTGCCATTTGCCAACAGGCTGACTAGCTTTAATGGCATGTGAAACTAATTTAAATAAGGGGCTACCTGTGTTAAGTGCAGTTTTGTTAATCCCTGTTCTCTAATTACGAGTAAAACCNTCTGGTTAATGAGCCAGTGTGTAACATCTGGTTAGAGTCACTCAGTAAAGTACAATTAAACAAGTTCCTATGGCATGCTCTGTTAACATCTTTTTCCTTCTGTAAGAATGAATCAAGTGCCTTTGATTGCTTCCACTCCTGTTCAGAAGTTGCTTTTCGATGTATGAGCAAAATCATTCTGCTAACTGATGAAATAAAAAAGCAGGTTTTGTTTTTTACTCAGTTTTGTTGTTTATTCCAGGTTATGTTTTGTGTTTTATCACTTTGAATATATTATAACCCTTTTTTTTAAAATTCTAAATATTTCTGATTCCTGATGGCTTTATAATTTTAGATATTGTGTTAATTCCTTTGTGTGTGTGTATGTGTGTTTAAAAAAGTGTTAAAGTTTTAACAGCAGGAAGGAATTACAATCAGAGTTACATGAGAGAGCATTTAATGCTGCATCTAACTGGGGATACTTTTTTCAGATCTAGGTGATATAATTTCTGTTATCCAGCATTTCCACTGTTTACAAAACCTGCCCTTCAGGTGGCATGGGAGGAGCAAGGAGGCAGGACTCCCTGCCATCTTCACCTCTCCAAAACAGCTACAGTCCTGCATGTTTCCCTCTTTGCCGCCTTTGTCACTCTTGGCAGACCTACCTCTGGCTGTGAACCTGCCTTCTCTGTTGTGTACTGATCTTTCTTCCGTCTGCATCAGCTTCAGTTTAATGTGGGAAGCGTAGAGAAATCATTAAATAATTTAGCCTTGCCCTCTTCAGATAATTTTGCAAACATTAATTGTGTTACAGTGTGTTAATTGCATGTGTAGTGTGTTAAGATTATGTTTCTTTTTCAGAAAGATTACTCTGTTGCTCCCAACTTTCCAACTATCTTTAAAAATTATTTTTAGGTAAAGTGAAAAGCTTTATTCAGTAGGAAATGAAGAAGTAACCATAGCAGAAGAACCTTAGAAGTTCTACTTGGAATGACTAGTATAGGACTGGACAAAAACAACAATGTGAAATTGTAGTGGCTGTACTTTTGCCTGCTACAGAAACAAGGTTGTACAGTGAAATTAATCTGGTTTTAAGAGTATTGCCAGTGAAGGCCAGCCCTCTGATACGGCATTGGAAGGAAACACACCTGATGTACAAATACACTTCCTAGGAGAGGACAGTCCTGCCAAGTGAATGGAGTTAAAGTGTGTGTCTGCAGAGGTACTTTTGTTACTCAGATTTATTATACTCACGTTTCTGGAATCATCTGGCAGCTCTGTATTTTGCACATAGCATCCTGCTGAGCTAATTGCTATACTGGTTCAAGAAATTCTAGAGGCGTTTCTAATGACTCTTTACTGCCATTCCTTCAGTTAACACTGAAATTCTTCTTCTTCCAATATTTTTTGCTCTGCCTCCTGGAATATGTGTTCCACACCAAGGCCAAGTAGGGTAAAGGCACTTGACGCTGCTATGCTGTTACTACTGGCCTGTACCCATTCATGGTGCTATATGGAGATGTGCTATATTGAGAGACTCTTTGGTTTAGATACATACCAATGTCTGCATTATCTCCAAAGTGTTTTCATCTCCAGAGGAAGGAGGAAATTGTTATTCCTGGATAAACAATTCTGTGTAAGCTTAAGTTAAACTAATTTTTATCTCTTGTTCTGTAATGGATAACATGCAGGTTACAGTAAAAACACAGCATTTGTCTGTGTAATTGTGATGGTGTGTCAAAAACCTTTGTTGTAAAATATACTTTCTACTGCATGTCAACTGATGGCTCCTTTAAATCTTTTGGTGAGATTTCTTTGTTCTGTGCATGATGGAGACAGCCAGAAGCCACCCAGGCTCCTCTGTTTCAGCATTTACAGTCTCAGTTAATGGTATGTACAGGGCCAGATGTGTAGGCCAGTATGCACCTCGTTTCTATGTGTGATCTCAGATTTAACTTCCCAGTCACCATCCTGTTTCCCAGCATTTCTGATCCTGGTGACTTTATTGCCGGGAAGCTACAAAGGTCTCTGAAAAATCCAACTGCTGCATTGCTGCCAAGGGCAGCCTTTGGGTGACAGTCAGAGGAGACTCTGTGATGGCGGTTGGTGATCTAAGTGCTGAGCTCCAGTAGAAAGGAAAGAACCAGCATCACAAAAGCACCTCCAGGAGCTGCAGCTCCTGGCAGCAGAGGAAATGACGCTGGGCAGCAGAGATGCTTGTTCCTTCTGGCTCTGACACGGGTGAGGTCTGAGGATGCAGGAGGCAATGACACGATTTGTGGTATAGCTATTGTGGAGCTATTTGTATTTTGAGGTAAACAAAAATGACACCTTTATGATCACAAAAGAGGGTCTAGCTCTAAATTCTGTTGTCCCCCTCTGCTGCCCCAAGTGTCCATGTGTACTTTATCCAGAAATGGTGCTTTTGTTCCTGTAGTCTCACGGTCATGTAAAGAAGCGACCTTTTATTGTTGTTTTCCCACCTAAGGCAGCAGAATTGATGTATTTTAGTTGCAGTTCGTGTTTTATGTTCCCTGGTATCCTTGTTGGATCACCCCAGTGTGAAAAACCAGATAGATTATATATGCATAACACATGTACATAATGCGCGTCGTCTTTTCTGTGTCTTCCATTGCACCTAAGCAGCAACTGAAGATACAGTCAGAATTTCACAGCAAGAGCGGGGAAGTTTCTGCCCCCTACGGTGGGTTGGCCCTGGCTGGAGGCCAGGTGCCCACCAAAGCTGCTCTACCACTCCCTCCTCAACAGGACAGGGGAGAGAATCACAACGAAAGGCTCATGGGCCAAGTCCTCTACCCAGGAAAATTCATCTAATTTATTACCGAAGAGAAGAGAGTATTGAGAAATAAGCCCAAACCTTAAAACACCAACCCCTGCCCTTCCCTTCTTACCAGGCTCAGCTTCACTCACGATTCTCTCCTGCCTGCTCCCTTTGGCACAGGTGACGGAGAATGGAGGTTGGAGTCAGTTCATCACGTTGTCTCTGCCGCTCCTGCCTCCTCAGGCGAGGATGACTCACACTCTGCCCTGTTCCAGCCTGGGGTCCCACTCACAGGAGACAGTCCTCCAGCAACTTCTCCAGTGNTCCAGTGTGAATCCTGATGGGCTGCACTTCTTCACCAACTGCTCTAGTGTGGGTCCGTTCCAGGTAGTGCAGACCTTCAGGAACAAACTGCTCCCATGTGGGTCCCCCACAGGGGCACACGTCCTGCCAGCAAACCTGCTCTGGCAAGGGCTCCTCTCTCCATGGGCTGCTGGTCCTTCCTCAAGCCTGCTCCAACATGGCTTCCCATGGGGTTATAGTATCCTTCAGATGGCCGCCACCTGCTCTGGTGTGTGGTCCTCCACAGGCTGCACATGGAATCTCGTACTTCCCATCATGGGCAGCAGGGGAACAACATACTTCCTTCACCATGGACTTCTCCATGGGCTGCAAAGGAATCTGCTCTGCTGCCTGGAACACCTCCTCCCCTTCCTGCACTGCCTTTGGTGCCTGCAGAGTTCTCACATCTTCTCACTCCTCTCTCTGGCTGCAAATGCTGCCCCTAGTTCTATGCTTTTTGGGGGGAGTTGTGTTTGGTTTGGGTATTTTTACTTAAACATGTTGCCCTGTCGGTGCTGCTATTGCTGCTGTTGGGCTGGGCCTTGGTCAGTGGTGGGCCTGTCTTGGAGTTGGCTGGCAGTGGCTCTACTGGACATGGGGAGCTTCTAGCAGCTTCTCACTGTGCTCCCCTGCTACCAAAACATCACCATGAAAATCCAGAACACCCCAGGAGTATAAAAAATAACAACAGAGTGGAGAGCAACAGAGGAAGGATTATAGAAATGAAGCCAGCTCTTAACAGATGGTTATTTCCAAAGGCCCAGGTGCTCCTGAGCAGCTTTTATCCCAGAGTATTTCAGGTTGATGGCAGTTCATACATCCCCCTGTACCCATCCTGGGAGACATGGAGAGAGAGCAAAATGAATTGGGGTAGGGTGGTTGAGATATTTTGAGGTAACAGGCACCAATCAGCTGTGCCCATACACTGGGGTAAAGCCTAATATACGGGAACGCGGGGTGGCTGTGAGCCAGTTCTCGGCTTTCCTTTTCGCCTGTGGAAAGTGACGCCCTGGGCTGGGCTCTTGGCTAATGAAGATGTTAGGAAGTCCCATTTGGTCTTGCATTCCTGTGAATTCTGACCCGTTCTGGGTATTTTATTTCCATGTGCACAATGGCCAGCCCTTCCCTGTCACGTGGAGTATTCTTTCAGGCACTGCCAGCCCAGGGCCAGGTCAATGTGGAATGCCAAATAGCAATTGTAAGTACCTGCTGAGAGGCAGGAAATAGTGCTTCAACAGCAGCTCTGGGTTTTTGCAGTCTCTTACCGGCCAGTGAATACAATTATTTCTGTGTGATTATCCAGCCTCTTTCAGAGTGGTGGCTTTTGTGGCTAAATGAAATTTGGTTTGTTCCAGATCTGTTAAATGCTACCTTACACCCTTATTCTCCCTAGCTTTAATCTGTTAGATGTTAATTTTTATTCCGATAAAACAGGCTCAAAATTGTGTATGCCTCCAGATATTCTGAGCAGTTCAACTTTCTGCCCCAGATTGTCATTAAATTCTCTTGAAATGATGGAATTACAGAGATTCTCTGCCTCCATTGCTTAACATTGTTCTTTCTAAATTTAGCACAATGATATTAGTTTGGAATCTGGCCTTATGTTGTAGCTCAAGACAGAAAGAGGAGACCAGAGAGACAAATACGTTGTGCATTTTTGCAAGGAGATGGAAAGCAATAACTGTAAGAATGTTTCCTAGTGTTGCCACAGCAGTATCTGGAGACTTCAGCAGCACTATTATTTATCTACACAGGAGGTCAGTGTGAGGCAAGGTAGATGTCAATTTCCAGCTGCACATTTCCAGCAATTCACTTCCTTGTTCAAAGATCCAATTTTTATTATTTTAATTTTTTTTTCTCATTTTCTTAAAAGGTTTTTCTGTTGGTGAGTCCAACATCATTTGAGATTAAATGGGACTGTTTCAGTTAGTTTAGGACCCTGTAGATTGGTGCTGCTTTCTGCTGGGGCTCCTGGGAGTGGGTTTTTTTCATCCCACATTCTGATAATTACCACAGCAGGACTCATTCATGTTTTTTCAAACAAACCAGACTGTTTGAACACATTTTTGTGTACTGGCTTTCTGTGCTTTGCAGTGAAAAGCTGTGCTGTCTTCAACACTGTGCGACAAGCTTTTCTTATCTGATAATAAGATGACTTAATGCAGGCATCACTTCTGGCTTTGCCCAGGTTCACCCTCCAAAACAAAAGGCAGAGTTCATGCACTGAAGAGAGATTTCATTCAGAGGGGCAAAGTCGGGCTTAAATGGCAGTGATTTTGTTATCACAGGAGTGATGAACCCAGAACACTGGGCAGAGTGGCAGCAAGCAAGAGTAATACATTAATAAGAGAAGTGATCCAGTTTAATCCCATTTAGATGTCACTGTTTTGCATTTATCCATAAACACGTCCCAGGAGATGACAGTAAATCAGTATAGTAGTGAAATACTTTTGCCTCTGGGTGTTTTATCTGGTACTTGGAATTTCCCTTCCCAGATATTATCCTTGTAAGCCTGCCCTGGGTGTTGAGTAATTGTTTCCTGTGCTTAGTCATACCCTAAAATGCTCTTTATGGATGGGTAAAGTCTTTGCAATCAAGATATGTTTCTCCACGGGAATACTGGCCTGGTCAAAAATGTGCTTTGGTACAGTGTGGAAACTCTGGTAGCTGGAAAAGGTGTTATTTCACTGGCCCTCCCCTCTCTGGGCATCGGATGCTCTGTTTTTTTTCCTCCCTTCTAATTTTTTTGAGATTTCCAGACCCTTTTGGAAACATCTCTGCAGTCTCTAAGAACCTGGAGCACTTACTGCAAACTTCACTTCCACATCCCCTTCCATCGTCACGGCATGCCTTACTCTGAGTGGCAAGTGGGTTAGGATTCAGAATCGTAGGATATCTCAAGTTGAAAGGGAACCTTAAGGTTCATCAAGAGCATCGCCCAGGCACTCCTTGAACTCCTGAGAGGTTTGGAGCAGTGACCACTGCTCTGGGGAACCTGTTCCAGTGAGTCACCCCCCTCCCAGTGAGGAACCTTTTCCTAATGTCCAGTCTGAACTTCTCCTGGAACAGAGTCACTCCCTGTCACTGTCCACCAGAGAGAGGAAGGAGATAAGTATCTCCCCCGCCCTCACTTGTGTACTTGGGGTCAGTTAGGCCAAGCTCATTTCAATGTTCCCTCTGCATTACTTTCTGTAGGTATCTGTTCCACAGTTTTCCTCTTCAATGAAGAAAGAAGCCTTTACAAACCTTCTCTGTCTCCTCATAATATCTTTACTTGTAGGCACATCCAAGAGCAACAGGAATCACAAGGTGGCCGTGTTGTGAGTTTGGTGAAAGTAGGCAGTTGAGAAGGATTAGAAGCCAGCCTCTCTACTTGGCAGACACCAGAGAATCCTCTGCACAAGTAAATGTCGCTGCAAAGGGTCTGTCTATGCTTTAGGACACGTGCAATACAGAAGACTCCATTGCACAGTCAATTCTCCCTGTCTCTTCCATGCAAACAGCAATGACAACCTTTTACGGCTTAGTACAGGACGAGTCTGCCCTGCCTGCTAAAAGCTGAGCTCCTTTAGCAGCCATGCTGAGTTCCGCTAGAAATTTGAGGCAATTACAAGATACAAACAGAATGAAAAACAGGCTTGGTTGAGCCCAGTGCTCGCAGATCTGCTTGTGTTACCTAAATTCTTTCAGCATGCCTGCAGGCTGTTCTCTGCAGGCAGATGTAAACAGCTCTAGAGCAATGGGGTTTTTAGTCATTTGCAGTCTGTTATTTCTTAAAACCTGTTATGAGCATCAGAAAATCAGTGGAGCTGAAGAACGCTGTCATGGAGCATCACAGATGTGTTTTCCACTAGAAAAGAGCAGTGACATTCCCTCAACTCATCTCTCTGGATTGAACAGAATGAAAATCAAGGTGAGTGCAACCTTTCCTCAAGAGGATCTTATCCAATAGCTGCAATTCCAGAATCATGACACGTAAGTAGAAGGAGGAATTTGCAGGCAGAACTCAGGCTTTCTCCAGGACCATGTTTTCCCAGCGCTCTGGCATTCTGGGAAAGATGGATGTGGTGGAAACAATATCCAGGCCACATGGAAAGCACAGAAGGTTTACAAGCCAAATCTTGGTGTTCATACGAAGAGAGGAAGCAGGCAGCAAGCTATGCACTGATCTGAGCACGGCGTTTGAAACGGGAAGCACGCTAATTACTAGATTAATTCAGTCAGCAAAAGCCTTTGAATCTCGGGCTTTTGCAGTGAGCTTTGAAAAGTGGCCTCTAAACCCATTCTCTTCGGGCCACATTCGTGCTGTTAAGACATTCTTGTTATTTCCTGGAGCTGCTGAGGCCGCAGGTAGCTGTGTCTGGTGAGGCACTGCTCCGGAGGCTGCTGACTGTGTGTTAGCTCCAGCTCCGTGCCGCAGCGCCATGTGCTGCTGATGAGCTGCAGTGTATTATTGGATTGGCAGCTCATGTTTTATACTCTAATTTTTGCTGTTTCCTGGCTCTAGAAAAAAAAAAAAAATTTAAAATTGCTGCTTTTTAACAAAAAATGAGTAATCTGGGAGAAGACTTCACTTCAGTCTCAGCCTTTCTCACAGCTGTAGAAATCTGGCTACTGGCTGCTGGGAAGTCTACAGACTACAGATACAGGTATTGAAACTGCAGAAGCAGCAGATTTCTTTCCAGTCATCCCCATGTGCAAATTGCTGCAGTTACTCTTTGTTTTTCCAAGTCAACAGGCAGCTTTCAGAACCGATATAAATCTTTCTGTTGCTGCCTTTGATATCCTTAAGCAAACACACCTTTCTTTGACTTGCCCTTTGTTACCTTTCAATATTGTATTCATATTATCTTACATTATACCTTGCATTTTCCTTTTGGGTTTTTTTCCCTCAATGGAGTCAACACCCTGTGGGAACACACAATTACATTTTTTCCCCCTCTTTGTAGGGAAGGGGAGAGTGATGGCTCTTTTCTGTTTGAAAATAAATAGATAAAATCAGCTAAGCCCCTAGGGGATATATCGTATTTAAAAAGGTCTTCCAGCCTGAGGTGGAGAGGAGGATTTAAAATGTGTCTGCTGTGGAATTTGCTCTTTTGCACTGCTCCTCTCTCATATTTCAAATCAGGGCAGAAAAGGTGCATGAATACACTTTAAATTTGGAGCTTTCTGTCCAGCATCAGGAAAACCAGAGAGAGAAATAAGTGCTTGTTTCAGTCTTTATCTTTGCAATCTGACAGAATCAAAACTTTGTTGATTCTTCATGACACATGATTGATATAAGAAAATATCCTAGGGAGAGCTCATCTTTTAAAAGTACAGTAAAGAGGCAAACTGTCCCAAACTGCTTGGGAACAGCACCCCGAAAGGAATTGCCTCTTTTGCTGCTGGAATTTTGCAAAGGAATTGCTTCCTTTGCTGTCAATCATCCAATCAGCCTTTCTTTACAATTCCCTGCAGATTGTTAGGATGCTTGCCACTGCATTTAAGAATGTATTTTTCATAATCCTAGTCATAGGATCTGTTGCTTATCTGGATTCTGCATTTCTCCATGTGACCTGGTCCCGGACAGGCCAGAGTTGCTATCCCCAAGCAGCCAGCCCAGGGGACCTGAGTTTGGCTAGGCTGCTTCCACACCACCTGACACCACTCCCCCACAAAAAGGGCTGGTTGGGAGGGGTGGTCCTGAGTGCCCCCAGGGCTGTCTGAGTGTGGCTGGGTGTTGGGTGGGTCCTTGCTTTGTGCTGTATTCTGTGTTATCCTCAGGTCAATAAGGCACTCGGTTTTCATCCGGTGTGAGTGAAATTTGCCGCGGGCTGTTACTGTTCCCCTTTCACAGTGATTTTGTCAGTAATCTGTCCACATCCCAGCCCAGGAGGCTCTGTCTGTTTGTCCTCCAGGAGTGAGTGAGCGGCCAGCCACTCCTTTGGGCTGAACCACCACCCCATGTCACTAATAACTGGCTCTCCATGACAGGAGAGTAGTGGTCATGGCTGTTCATCTTTCTAGCATGTTTGGCTGAAAGACTTATCAGATACTTCCTTCTGAGATAATGACTTTTTACTCAGGGGACCAGCAGGTGAAATGTGGAGCAAATGACAGAACTGCTCTATTCACTCCATTTTCAGGCTGCTGAAGGCTGCCTTGCAGCCAGCAGCCCTCATGTCTGTCAGCAGGGAAGCATTGCCTCTGTGAGAATTAGAGATCCAGATAAATCAAGGAGAAGCTGCCTGAGGAGGAGTTCTCTTGTGTGTGGTGTTCCTACCAAGACCAAGCGTTTCTGCCTGCATATGTCTCCTTCTGAGAGGAGTGAAGGACTGCTGCTCCCTTGCAGCAGCAGTTTCTGGAAGTGCTTGACTGGCTCAGGGAGAGACTCCATCTCCTAACTTCTCTAGATATCTTTTCAAAAGTCAGTACCCTCTCCTCCTCACTTCCCTTGGAAAAACAAACAACCCAACAAAAACAAACAAGCCATACAACAGAGAGCATGATTAAGAAGGAAAAGAATGAGGCAGGCAAGATCGAAAGGCGTTGCTGAAGTATATCAGGGTTTGCACCAAAGCAGGTAAGTCTGGGGCATGTACCTTTAGCAAAGGGAGAGCCCTAGTGCTATTGACATGAGGCTTGAATACGTACCTGTGGTCAGGGTCTAAATATTTGCTTATGCTGCCGTGCCTTACTGAGGTGCTGGCACCCTTTTGAATTGTTCAACCATTTGAAAAATAACAATTAAACAAAACATATGTTGTAAGAGGTTTTTAAAAACAGGTATGCACCTTTGTTTAAAAAATGGTCTTTAAAAAACACACCAAACACAGCTAGTATGGGCATACTGTATTTTTAGGCATGACTATATTAGCTTCTTTATTTATTTTTAAGCTCCTGCTTCTTTGCACTTGGGAAAAGTCTTGTCGATGCCCAATGCTCACTCTTCCCTTTGTACAACAAAATGCCTTTCATAGTATTTCCTCAGCTGGTTAGCTGAGGTTAATTATCTCAGAGTGCATCTCACTGGGCTGAGGAACCTTGTCTCTGCTGATGAATGTAGATAATCATCTTGCTCCCACTCCTGTCAATCTATTCCTGCCCTCAACAGCTGTTCTTTACACATCCTTTTACTGAAGAAATTGAAACACTTTACCATAAGAGAGCATGAGTAACATAGCAGTTAGGGTTTGCACAGGCTGCCTGAGTGCTGCGTTGGGAAAATGCAAAACCAGAGCTGTTCTAGTCTGGCTGCCAGTTTTTTGCCATGAGGGCACAGGCTGCTACCCCTTTCTGTTTCTTATGGCTTAGGAGCTGGTTCTGCCACATACACCCATCTGTGATAAAGCCCTAGTTTCAGCAGCATGATACAGGTCTGTTTTACATTACTTCAGTGAATGAGGAGGATACGTAGGGTGCTTGCTAATATAGGAGTATTGCACATGGCTCTTCAGCCACCTTCCTGTGTGTGATGGGCACAATACCTTTCCAGAGTAGGTGGAATATAACAACATTCCATGCTGTAGGAATTAATGCAGTATTTCTTTTTTAGCTGTCTGGTGAAAATCATCTCTGTGAATGTTACACTGAAGGATATTGTAACTATTAAAAAAAAAAATTAAAAATTTTTAATTGGCATGGAAAGCCCTGGAACATGATTTTCTGAGTGGATGGGGATACACTTGCTACAGTTACCATGACAGTGCCTAGGACTTCAGTATTCAGGGCCCTCTGCAAGGGGTGATGAAGCTCCTGCACTCAATGGGACAAAGAGATAGGACTTTTGATAGATGCCTGAACAACCAGGCTAGAAAGCTACTGGTGCCTGCTTCCCCCTGAACTCCACAAAATTTAAGACAGATGTAAACCTCTTGTGTTTCTGGATGGGGAAAAAAAATCCCAATGTTTTAAGGAGAAACTGTGATCTGATCCTGGTTCTGGGCAAAGGGGGCAATCACAGGCCTCTACTAGATCAGTTAGCTTGCTGACGTGAAGAAACAGTGGCTGGAGCGGCCTGCCTGTGCGTGTTGGCACCACACTTACCGGCTGTGTCACCTGTGCAGTTCCCCTCAGCCATGACACAGCCGCTGCAGTTCCATTACATTAACTTGGGGACCAGCCAAACCCACAGTACCCCCTTTCCCACAAGTCCAGAAGGGTAGTGGTACACAGGACGGGACAGCACTCGCTGTGGGGCTTGAGGGAGGTTACCTGCTCTGTTACTGGTGGTCTGCTAACCTGTGTCACAAACTAAAAAGAGCAGAGAAATACCAGAAGCAGCTTCTAGCAGGGCCCTGGGCTTAGAGTATAGAGCTGTGATCTGAATGCTGTGGCTACTGCAGAACAAATACCTGGAACTCCTTCGGGCCCTGAGGAGGGTTAAAGACAACAAATGCAGCCAAATTCAATTAAACTTTTTTATTTTTCCTGCTTTGTGAGAAACCTCTTTGAAAATTGCTGAGTGGTGCTAAGCTGCAGCTGGCAGGCATCTGCTTGGTCCACAGCGAAGTCACTGGTGGAAGATACTGACATTTTCTAGGGGAAAGGACACTTATCACCAAAGGAAGCTTTGGAGAGAGGCCAGAGAAAAGAAACTCATCACAAGAACATGAGTAAGTGGGGGAATGACTTGCACAGGAGATAAACAGAAAGGGCAGACATATCTGGGAAGAGATGAAGGTACCACGTCTGCTTTTCATGCTGTTTTTGCAATGTCTGGTTTTGTTGCAGTCTGTGTTTCTAGCCAGCTGTGTTTAGTTGTCAGTATGAGGGGTTAGCCAAACAGGCCACTCTGGTGTGTGCTGGTTTGGGGGAGTAGGGGAAATTTTATTTCCTCAGCAAAACATTCGCACACAGAGTAAAATGATGCCATGGGAGGAGTGAGGACAGCTGAAGCAGCCTTTGCTTTAGATGTCAGATCATAGTTTCTCCTTAAAACATTGGGATTTTTTTTCCCCATCCAGAAACACAAGAGGTTTGCATCTGACTTAAATTTTGTGGAGTTCAGGGGGAAGCAGGCACCAGTAGCTTTCTAGCCTGGTTGTTCAGGCATCTATCAAAAGTCCTATCTCTTTGTCCCATTGAGTGCAGGAGCTTCATCATGAATCTCACCCCTTGCAGAGGGCCCTGAATACTGAAGTCCTAGGCACTGTCACGGTAACTGTAGCAAGCGTATCCCCATCCACTCAGAAAATCACGTTCCAGGGCTTTCCATGCCAAGCTCCACCTGGACACCTTTTGTGCTGTTTATTTCCTCTATTCATTTCTCTTCCATTTTTGTATCCAAGGACATGGACAGTGCTTGTGCTTTAGCAGTCTGCAGGTGAAAGCACAGCTATTGCCTGAATTTGTGCAGGACCTGCACGCCAGCTGCTGGGCTGAGTCTGTCCTATGCAGCATGGGAAAACCAGCTGAAGCCTCTGACACTCAGGGGACCAGTGTCTTGCTGTGTTCCTGAGTTGAACTCCACCATCCTGCACCCATTTTGTCTCTGATGCTGTAGCCCCTCTTCCCTTCCACAGCTCATTTTTTAGTGAAAAAGAGTTTTAAAAGATGGTGAGTCAAAATAAAAGTATCTCTTTTTTTTTTCTTCTCCCTTGTTTTAGTTTGAGAGATGCCAGTAAACAGAAAAACCTGCTCCTGCTGTAGCAGCCCAGCTCCCACCACACAGGGCCTCCCCAAGAGTGACTTTCTTTTATCCAAGTGCTGATGTGAGAAATGTAGGTGATTAAAATCTGACACAGCAGGGTTCCACAGCCTCATGTGACTTTTCCCAGTTGTCAAATGGTTGTTGGCAGCTACATACCTAATGGCTTCTACTGGCTTTGGAAATTTTCTTGTCAAACACAATGATAATTTCGTAACAAAAATACTGTTTTTCCCATGGAGGAACACAGTTTTGCAGAGAGGTTGCCGAAATAATTAAACAAGCAGACATTTTGTCAGGTGCAAACTTTAGTAAGGACCAGTGATTTAAAATGGCCATTTTTTCCCACAGTGTTCCACGTCTGAGGGAGCAGAAGCAGAGAGGAAGGTATCCCTTCAGAATCTCATAGTACCCCTTCCACTTTTGTGCTCACCTGAGCTTTAATCTTCACATCCAAAGCCAAACCCATGGCCTGAGCTGCTCTACTAGGATTTTAATATGTGAGATATTCTCTAAGGTGTTTAAGTGCAACCAGTTCTTTGGGGTGGGGATGTGGGTAAGCAAATGCCCATAAACATCTAACTGGGTACCTACATCCTCACAAATTAGGTTTCCTAGGGATGGAGGTATCTGGAGATGTGCTGGATGAACAGGAGAGGCAGGGGCAATAAATGCTTCTGCCATGGATGAGATAAAAATGGTTCTGATGAGAAACAGCACAGTGGGATCAATGGGCCTCTGCCCAAGCCCCACAGGACAGTGGAGAAGTCCCCTAGCCCAATCCAGTAAAGGTGAACATGACAGTAATCAGAGAAGCACTTCTGGACTGGAGTGACACTCCACCAATATTCCCTAGGACCTGGAGCTGGTGAAAAGCTGGATCAAGTCAACCAGGCACGGAGGATACACTGGCATTGAGCTGTGAGATGTGGGGAAGCACTTGAGGAGCACTTGTTTAAGGGGTGTTTATGCTGGGAGATAAGCGATGCCCTGCAGCCACAGGCTTTGAGAGAACAGCTGTTTGCCAGGCTCCCTGAGTTGGGTATAGAAACATACATCTGTATATATACACTGACACTCCATTTCCTTGCCTATGATAAAAGGGTTTCCTGTTACATAAAAACAGGCTTTTGATTGCATAAAACTACTTTCAACCCCTGAAGTAATCTAAATTGTAGCAAAAGAAAGGGCAGTTTGGCTTTCCAACTCCTCCATTGGTGTTTTACCACCACCTTGCACCACTACACCCACAAGGATGGGCTGCCCTGACAAAGATTGGCTGCCCTGCCAAAAGCCTGTTGGGAGGGCTGGGTGCATACCTGCACTGCCATCAAGGTGCATTTGTAGCAGGGAGAGGGCTGTAGGTTCCAGTATGCCTCCAGGTCCCTGCCAGATGACCTGGTCTGGTTTCCTTTGATGCGGCTTTCTCAGGCCAGGTGGGAGATGCTCATGTGTTGTCACTCAGAGTTGCTGAGGGTTAAACTGTGTGTCTTGCCAGGGAATCTCTGAAGGTGGCCCCTGCAAATTCAAACCCTGCCTCTTTGATACAGCGCTTGCTGAATCATAGAATCATAGAATGGTCTGGGTTGGAAGGGACCCCAAGGATCATAGAGCTCCAACCCCCCTGCCACAGGCAGGGCCACCAACCTCCAGGCCTGGATCTATACAGGGTTGCCCAGGGCCCCATCCAACCTGGCCTTGAACACTTCCAGGGATGGGGCATCCACTACTTCTCTGGGCAGCCTGTTCCAGCACCTCACCACTCTTTCTGTAAAAAACTTCCCCTTAATATCTAATCTAACCCTTCCCTCCTTTAGCTTTAATCCATTCCCCCTTGTCCTGCCATTATCTGCCCTCTGAAAAAGTTGAATCCTCTCCTGCTTATAAGCTCCCTTCAGGGACTGGAAGGCTGCAATGAGGTCCCCCCGCAGCCTTCTCTTCTCCAGGCTGAACAAGCCCAGCTCCCTCAGCCTCTCTTTGTAGGGCAGGTGCTCCAGCCCTCTAATCATCCTTGTGGCTCCTCTGAACCCTCTCCAACAGTTCCACATCTTTCTTGTATTGGGGGCCCCAGATCTGGACACAGGACTCCAGATGGGGCCTCACGAGGGCAGAGTAGAGAGGGACAATCACCTCCCTGTCCCTGCTGGCCACCCCTCTTCTAATGGAGCCCAGGATCCCATTGGCCTTGCGAGCTGCAAGAGCACACTGCTGGCTCATGTTGAGTTTGTTGTCCAGCAGAACCCCCAGGTCCTTCTCAGCAGGGCTACTCTCAAGGAGCTCTTCTCCCAGTCTGTATCTGTGTCTGGGACTCTTCCGGCCCAAGTGCAACCCCTGACACTTGGCAGTGTTGAACCTCATTAGGTTCCCCCAGGCCCATCTTTCCAGCCTGTCAAGGTCCCTCTGGATGGCTTCCTTTCCTTCCAGGGTGTCGACCACACCACTCAGCTTGGTGTCATCCGCAAACTTGCTGAGGGTGCACTCAATCCCATCATCGATGAGAGGAGATCTTTCCTCCCCGGTTCGCCAAGGCACAGCTTTTGTTTGATCACCACTGGAGCACTTGGCTGTCTTTGCTTTTTCCAATGAAGTTGTGAAGGCCACAGTAACATCTACAAACAAGAAACATTCACAGAAACTGAAAACAACAGTAACTGGTATAGCTACTGCACCCAGGCCAGAAAATTAAAGGCCTAAAATTTCTGGCATTACGAGTGAAGACTGACTTACTACTTACTCTGCAGCAGGAAAGGGTCAAGCAGAGAAAGAACAGCCCAACGTGTGTGACCCAAACCATATTCATAAAAAGAGCAATCCCCTTCAGCTCCAACAGGATGATGCTCAACCTATGGAAATGTTTGCTTAGGGACGATTTTTAAATGTTCATTTCTTGATCATTCTAGAGTCCCTTTAATATACATATATCTACATGGAGAAGGAATGAATGTTGGATACAATCACAGACCTGTGTCCTGTACTAGGTTTTCATTTCATGCACTTATATGGCTTCCTTAGCTATGTGTTTGATTGCACAGCACCTGTAGTTTATTTTTCATTGCAACACCTCTGTATGATGCAAACTGCACTTAATAACGCTCTCTTAGAGAGCCTTCCTAGAGGGAAAGAGGGGAGAGTAAAAATGAAGAGTTTAGTTGCTGAGATTGTCTTACAAGTAACATCTAAAAGAGGTGACCTAAGGAGGATTGGTATTGTTAAATCACATAGTTGACAGAGGTCCTTGTAACTCCTACACCTGCAGAGTAGTCGTTATAGAATTGTTCCATAAGTTTTCCATTTTGATCTCTTTACCATAAGTGTTATACTCTCACTGTCCCCATTCCCCCTCTGTGCAATATGGGTGAATACGGCTCTTCTTCCACTGAGACCCTGGAGAGGTTACAGCATTTCCATATATGTAATTTCTTTTTTTTTTTACACAGAGTAAATACTAGCTTTGGAACATTAATATCATCATCATCGTTTCAGTGCAGGCAGGTCTGACAG
>VZTU01019181.1:514875-575538 GCA_013400835.1 Zapornia atra | reverse complement strand
CCCGCCCCTGCAGCTGGCGTCAGCCCCGTTCAGCATCAGCACCATTCCCCATGTGAGGAGCTGGGGCTGCGGGAGCTGCTGTCGGTGACCCTCCTGCAAAGGGACTGCTGTCAGCTCTCAGTACCTGCGAGTCAGCTGAGCTTTGTGCTTAAAATGTGCCCAGGTAAAGAAGGAGATGGTTGGTTCTGCAGCGCTGGACCCTTCCGTGGGTGAGAGCAGGAGGGCAGGGCTGGCTGGCTGGATCCCGCCCCACTCGGGGCTTCCAGCAGCCCAAAGGGCAGGGAGGAAGGAGAAACTAGGCTGCTGCAGGTTAAAGCGACTCTGCCTGACCCGTGTTTTTGTTGCTTTCATTTATTTTTCTTTTTTTTTTTAACCCCAAAATACCTCAGTTGCGACAAGGGGAGTGTCTTTGCCAGGCTGCTTTCAGGGGAACCCCTCTTCTTCCTCTCTCTCTTCCATGTTGTTTTGGGTCTCTTTCTGAAGTATTTTTCCTATCAGAGTTTCCCTGAAGCTGGCCAGAGGCTGATGGTGTTGTGGTGAGTGGATGGTGTGAGTGTGGGATGCATTGGTGGGGGAGAACGAAGTGGGGTCAGCACCCCAGCTCTTCCCTGTGCTGGTTTGGGCTGGCATAGGCTTAACTGTCTTCACAGTAGCTGCTATGGGGCTGGTTTGGGTTTGCGCTGATAACATGGGGACATTTCCCTTCCTGCTGAGCAGCGCTTACACAGAGCCAAGGGCTTTTCTGTCTCTCACCCCACCCCACCAGTGAGCAGGCTGGGGGTGCACAGGGAGTAGGGAGGGGACACAGCCCGGGCAGCTGGCCCCAACTGACCAAAGGATATCCCATACCATAGGATGTCATGCTCAGCATATAAAGCTGGGGGAAGAAGGAGGAAAAGGGGGGACATTCAGAGTGATGGTATTTGTCTTCCCAAGTCACCGTTATGCATGGTGGTAACCGGCTTGTCTGGAAATGGCTGAACAGCTGCCTGCCCATGGGAAGTGATGAAGAAATTCCAAATGTGCATGGCTTTTGCTTTACCTATTTAACTGTCTTTATCTCAACCCATGAGTTTCCTCACTCTTACCCCTCTGATTGTCTCCCTCAATAGGGGGGCAAGTGAGTGAGTGGCTGTGTGGGGTTCAGCTGCTGGCTGGGGTTAAACCATGACACTCCTGAAGGTTAGGAGTGTAGGAGTGCCCTGAAGTCAGGCTTGGCATAAATCCTATGCTAAGCTCTGCTTTTCTTGTTCTTTATCTGGTGCATTGAAGGGCTCCCAGAGTTTAACAAGGACCAAACCCACATAGGGTGTCTCCAGATCTGTACAGTCTTCCTGAGGCAGAGATACGTTTTCTCCTGCACCTACTCCTTGCAACAAATTATTTGGAAGGCAGAAGGTTCAGGTGAGTGCCTGCTGCCCCAGCTGTGCTGCTGAAAATGTGTCTGTCCTTTGGATGGGGAGGAAAGGGGGTTCTTTCTGGTGAGAGATGATATATCACTTAAAAACTCACTGTTGTAGTAAAGAAACCCATGCATGCTGTGAGTCCTGCTAAGAAAATACCCTTCCCTAACTCTCATATTGATCAGTCTTTATGTTATAGAAGTGTATTAAGTTTGTTAACGTGCATTGGTTTACAGGATGTACTGTAATGGAGTGAGGTGGTGGAATTTTACTGGAGACTTTTTGGTATTGTTCATGTTTAAGTGAAACAAACTAAGGCATGGCCCAGCCCCAGAAATAAGGACTATGCTTCTTGGAAGCCTAGAGCTGCTCTAGGTAAAGGATACCCCTGGACATCCAAGGTAATGCCAGCATCCTGACCCTCTTACATGTCTTTGAAACCCTTCCAGCATCCTCTGGTGTCAGAGATAAATAACTATAGTAAAACCTATTCCAGTGACATCTGTACCAATAGACAAGCAGTAAGAATGCCACAAAACTGTAGTTACTTTGCAGAGTTTTACTCTCAGTAATGAGCAGTGTGGATGCTAGTGATTAGTCAAATCATGCTGTACCTGAACATTGGGCAGATCCAGATAGGACCCCTGTGTAAATCCAGGGGTGCACCAGCTTGGCTGGGATGCTTCTTGTGACAGTCCTTACGCTTCCCGGGGAGTTGAGTAGAGGGTGATGATGCAAATCAGTGCCTGCAATGCTTCAGCCAGGCCAGCGGCATTCGGAGCTTGCCCTAACCCCGCTGGCCCCGGGCGTAAAGCAGCAAACCTCAGCGTGTCTGGCTGCAAGGGCCGTGGGGGCTGCATCACCCAGCCCCTGGGGCAGCGGCTCGAGGACCGCCTGGGTGCTGGGCAGCTGTCCCTGCCGTGACGCTCAGGTTCCCTACCCAGGCCAAAACAACACCGTGCCTGCAGAGGTTGGCTGGGGAAGGTTTTTCTGGCTCCCCGGGCTGTTTGCGCCTCACGGCAGAAGGAGGAGGACCGGAGCACTGTGCCGGTGGTCTTTCCTGCCCGTGAGGCTGAGGGGAGGGGGGCGCGGCTTGGAGAGCCATCATATACTTGTGGCTAATCTGGCTTTCAGGGGAGGCAGCGAGGAGGAACGGCGCTGAGTTATGCCATTAGCCCCAGCCTGAGCTCACCCGCTGGTGTTTGTGCAACGTGCTGCGACGTGCCCAACCCCTCCTGTACTCGGCGGCGCGGCTGGAGTACCTGACGGTCTCCAAACGTCACCAAGCTGCGGTTATAAAGCGCGGGCGACAGAGCATCTCCCTGGCTCCATCTCCCCAGGAAGCGCATCTTCGAGAAGCGAGCCCTGCGCAGGTGGGGAGATGTTTTATTCGGGCATCCTGACAGAGCCGAGCAGGAAAGAAGTGGAGCTGAGGGAAGCGGCGTCTCTCCGCCAGCAGAGGAGGATGAAGCAGGCGGTTCAGTTTATTCACAAGGATTCAGCAGATCTCCTCCCTCTGGATGGGCTGAAGAAGCTGGGGACTTCAAAAGATACTGTAAGGCTTTATTGTGTTTACTGGGAGGAGACGTCAGGAGCCGGTAGGGCAGTATCTTTTTGGAGAAGTTGGTTGCTTGTGGAAATTGATTAAAAAAAACCCCAAAAAATCAGTGTTTTGTTTGCAAAAGGAAGGGAGTAGAAGCGTGATGCTAGTTCTCTGCAGGGTTGCTTTTTGCTAGTAGGTGATTTCAGAGGTGCTTTCCCATGACTGGGCTTGGATCTAAAAGCTTTTCCTTTTCTTTTTTTTTTTCTCTTCATATTTACATGACAATGGGATGCTGTTTTCAGTACAAAAATCCTCTCTGAATCAGGGTAAATCAAAATGGCTTCATGTAATACATACATATGTACATACATGTCTGTGATGCACATATGCACACAACACACAATCAGAAAAGATTTGGTAAAGTGCAGTCAGCACTTCAAAATAGAAAACTGCCAAGATTAGGCTTTGATACAGGCTTGTGTGCGTGTGTGTGTGTGTGGTGGTTGGGTTTTGTTAAATGAAGGTACGCAGGTTTTAAACATTTACACAGGCAATGACCCATGTGATACTGTAGCTGACACACAATATTCTTTGTCATGTCCAGAGGTGGGAGAGCATTTCTAGATCCTAGTGTGCACAAATGATTGAACTCTCTCTAAAGGGAAACGATTCTCAGATGTAACATCAAAAGTTCTGATGTAAGGAGCAAAATCTAGAGAAAATACCCTGTCGAGGAAAGCTCCTTTCCTTGCTTTGCCCAACTGCTGCAGAATTCTTGTGCCTTGTAGCAAAAAATATTTGCTTTTTAAAATGCTTTATACAGGTTTATTGAAAAAAAACCAGAGTCTTTTTATTGTCGGTGGGGTGGCTTTGTTCTGTCCCAGCCTTCCTGCCCAGCTGGGTTAGGCTTGGCTCTGCCTGGCTGACATAAGTGGAATGAGTTGTCTGTTCTCTGCAGTGCACATGGAGGTGACTTTTTTTTTTCCTTTGCCATCCCAAATGTTTTGCAGTTGTCAGGGAAGCTTTCCTGATCACCCTGAATGGCAGCTCTCTGGGGAACTATAAAGTGCGTTTCAGAGCGTGAGGGTGGTGTTACTGCTGTTATGTGGAATCTAAATACTGTGTGATGCCTCAATGATTCCCAGTCTGTGGGGCTGAGACCATCATGCTCTGCCCAGATGACAGAGGCAACAGGTAGCAGGAGGCAGCACTAAGCACCAAAGTCCTCATCCCCACAGCAGTGAGGACCAGGTTTGGGTCAGCGTGGGGCTCCTTGCCATGGCCCTGGGGACACAAGTGTCACCTGATGTTTCCTCCCTGCTCATCTGCCTGTGCTGGCCAAGCCATGGCTGCAGATCACCCCTGCTCCACCCACAGCCACTCTGAGGAGGGTCTGCATGGGGTGCTCGCTCCAGGGATGTGCCAAACCCCTGGGAAGGTCCACAGCTCCTGATCCTCTCCAAGTACAAAAAGGCAGTGTGGCGTGGCAGGGGCACGCTGCCCGTCCTGGCAGCCTCGGCTGTGGTGGGTCTCTGGCCAGGGAAGGGGTAAGAACCAAGCTGGTACGGGCCACACCACCACAAAGCCCCCTTGTTCTCAGCCACAGTGAGAGGACAGTGGGCACACGTGGGCAGGGCTCACCTTGACCATGGCCTCCTCCCCCATGGGGTGTGTGGGCAGTCCTCAAAGCAACGGCACTGGCATTGAGCATGGCTTCAAGAGGACCCAGCGTGCTTCCTGGTGCCATGGCTGCCTGGCATGTCCCAGGAGTTTTCCCCAGGAGGATTGGGAGATTATGCATCTCTGAGGCTGGAGAGGAGTTACAAGTCTCCAAAACATGGGACTCCACCTTGGCATATACCCCAAATAGAGAGGTCCAGGTCCAGAGGGGTTGAGCTGTGTGATCAGGAGTCCCAGGGCATCAGGGGTCTTTGCCAGGGCATTTGCACACCTTTCTTGTGCACGTCTGCGCACATCCTAACAGAGCAGCACACTTTCATGTTTAAAGCTGCGTGACAGCTGTGGTGACATGGTGACATGGGTGGAAGGGCTTTTGGCACCACTGGTGGTGTTAATGCAGGATTTTCCATGGGGGTGCTCCAGCAGCCTTGGCAGGAGAAGGGAGTTGATAACAGCTCCCCAGAGATGGGGACAGGTGGTGAGGACAGACCCTGTCTGTCATGGTGACATGACAGCTGGCAGTGACTGCTCCCTTTTGGCTGCAGCACAGGGGGTGCTGCCCCAGCGAGGTGGCAGCAGGTCACTGGGGCATGTGTGCTGGCATCCCCTGGCTTGTGCCTCCATGTGGCTCCTGTCGCATCTCTCCTGGTGATGACCAGTATCAGCAGGTTTGACCAAGCCTCTGATATTTTTCTGTGTGTTACCCTGGGTTGGACTGGACCCTTCCAGCTCTTTGCTCCCTTTACACATTTTGCTTTGTTTGCCCAGTAGAAGACCAAACTCTAGCATAGCATGCATTGGACCTGGCAAATGTAGGGCTGCATGTACAGAGCAAGAAACGGTTTTATTTTGATGCTTCATTTTTAACTTCCTCCCCAAAGCACAGAAAATTGCCATGAGGTGGTCCTTAGCTGGAATTTGTGCTTCCTAACACTGTAACCATGACCCTCTGCCTGGCTGGGGCCAGGCATGCTGGCTGTTGGCAGCCCTTCCTTGTGCCCTGATGCTTCACCCTTGCCCCGAGAGCCAGCAGATGGGTTTGGAGGGGCTTTGCCTTTGTCCTTCATCACTCTACAAGCTGGGAAACAAAGTTATCCACAGTAACAACCACCACCAAAAGTGTTTCTGCCTCCCAAAACACACTTGGAGCCTGCCCTGGGTGCCTGCATCCTCAGCGCAGCTCTGCGTACCCCATGGCCCCATACCGTCCTCCAGTAGCTGGTGCAACGCTGCCATTAATTGCATCCCTGCTTTCTACTGCTGCACGGTGCTCGGCTGCTGGCTGGAACTGGGCCACAACACTTGGTTAGAACACAAAAATCTTTGATGCTGCGTCTGCTGTCTTGGCCAGAGACCGGGCTGCTGCCTGGGTACCCTGTCACGAGCACAGGTTGCTGGCAGAAGAGGTGAATCTGGATGAAGGATGAGGAGATGAGAGAAATTGTTTCTCAGGACGAGCACCATTGGTGTGTTAAAACTCCTCCTCTCTGCTGCCTCGGTTCAGAAGAAAGGGCAAACCTTCTGCAAGGGGTCTGCAGAGGGGAGTAGCTGGCATCTTCCCTGAATTTCATCTCCACTTGATTGAAACTGTTGTTGATGACTCTTGTTATCCCCAGACCTAGAAGCCAAAATAATGGGAAATCTGCCAGGGCACCACAAGCTGCAGCAATGCGCTTGCTTACAAATTAGAGGGGAACAAAAGTGGACAGAATTATTTGTGGGACTAACAGACAGCGAACTGGGTTCAGCTGGGGTCTCCACTCACTTCTACTGTGAGGTTTTTTTAAGGGATTATAGGTTTTTGCAAAGTCCCAGGGCGAAAAAAATCCTGGTTTATGATTATATTTTGGCAAATGATGCTAGGAAATAAGGTGCTTTTGTGCACTTACATGAGGGTATGTAACGTTAAGATTATTTTTTTTTATAAAACTTTCAAGCCTTGTGTGTGCTGTACAGAAAGACAGTACCAGGCAAGCTGGGTTACTCCACATGCCAGTCCTGGCTGTGTGACCAGCCTGTGCTGGAGGAAGAACACAGCTGCCTTCCCCATCTCTGTCACGCTGTTCTCCTGTCCCTCCCTCCCTCCCAGGAACAGTCTGCCTGCAGTTTTCCAGCAAAATGTGCGTTTGCAAATGTCCCCTGGCACATTATCTGTTTACAGAGTACGTATCCGTCACTTGAGTCATCTCCGTGACTAACGTCCCTCACTCTGTTGCACACAAGTCAAGGGAAATACGAGCTAAAGCAAACTAATTAACAGCCTGAGACAGGATGGTGCTGCAGGGAACCTTTTCAGCCCCCTCTTGCTAGATCGTTTCTGTACTGGAGTGCAACGTAAGCAGCATTTGTCCCCCTGAAGGCAGGACTCGCTGCGGTTTTCAGAACAGCAAAAGTCAACGAGAGGGTCCTGTTTGTGATGGTAACTCATGTTTGCTGAGCGCTGGATTTCTTCCTTTTGGTGATGTATCCTGTGTAGTGTTTGTGAGAAAACCCACACATGTAACTGGTTAACAATCCATAGGAGAGCTGGTAGGGGGGAAAAAACAAAGAAAAAGGTTTCAATCAAAGGTAGTAGATGACAGTTCAGATAGCAGCAATGAGAGCATTGGTGACTTTTTCTCCTCCAGTCTGTACTTTCAAAGGTGTTTGGTGATGTGGTTGAGACCTTTACACAGATCAGAATGGCATCCAGACTGTCCTGGATGATGCCATTCAGAAATTTCTTCCAGTCCTAGCTGAGTGGGGCTGGCTGCAAGGAGGTGGCCGCTGCATGACAGGCTGTTTTCCATCCAGCTGGGAAGTTCACCCATCTACTTCTCCAGTCCCTTCTCCCCTTATTGGGTTTTTTGATGATGTGAACCATTAGTTCTCCAGATGTGTGCCTGAGTTGCAGGCAAAGAGAAGGGGTGAGAAGGACGTGCCACCCACTGTCAGCAAACCCTGGTTTGCATTTTTGCTCAGATGAGGAGCCTTGGAGGTGATCACAGTGCTGACTCTGCACCTATGGTTTCTGCCTCATGTAGCTCGTCCCTTGGCACAGGGCCCATTACAGGAGCCGGCCTGCGTGCCTTTAGTCTAGTTAAGTAATGCTGGTTCCTGCTGCTCCGTCTCACTGGGAAGACAGTGGTCACCAGAGCAGTGCTGGAGCTTCGTTACTCTGTGAGCATGAAGGAGGCAAGTGCGATGTTGGATCGAATTTCTCCCTGTTGCTGGGAGCGTGGCTACGTTGTTGCCTTTACACAGGGTGTTGGTCGGATGTAGCAACTGCAAATGGTCATGGAATTTTGATTCAAGTCGCAGGTTGTTTGCAGCAGTAAGAGCAGTGAAAAGTGGGGAAAAAAGGAGATTATGTGTCCCAGTGACCACCAGCGTTGGGTGCATCTACCCGATGTCATCAGCCAGGTCCAGCTGAACTGCCGGCGTTACGCCTGCAGCAGGGTCTGAAGCACTAACGCAGCTGTGGCTATTTTAGGATGATGCCAGGTTGCATTAGCCTTTTCTAAGCGCTCTTATTTAACATGCTACGCAGATTATGTTAAGGATGAGGCGCTGCACATGAGGCTGCGCGCTGGCTGACTTGGTTTTCGGAATGATCCTGATCCCGTTGAAGCTCCCTCAGGATGGGGAGGCTTGCTGGGTTGGATGCCTCTGCAGACACACAGGCATATTTAATGTGAATGTGAAGATTCAGGAATAAGGCGGTAAGAAGGCCTGACTGTAGAATAATGAAAATCAGAAGGAAAGGGCTGTAATATGGGAGCAGGGGGAGATCAGCCGGGCAGAGAAATGAGCAGATAATCAAGCAGAGTCATTTCACCTCCAGCAGAGTAGGTGCATCCAGCCATGATGAACATTAAACATAAAAAGCCTTTTGGGAAAGCAGTTGGAGGAGATTTTGAGAGGCAACATGCTTCTCGCAGAGCAAAGGGAAATGTCGGAGGAAGCGGGAAGCCACCATACGAAGCATTGGGGGTTCCCGGGGGGACGCCTGCCTGCTTACCTACCTCAGGCGGTATTACTGCTCCCCCTCCTCTCCTTTCCCTCCATGGCGTGGCACCCCAGAGTGGTCCTGTTTGCTTACCCTTAGCAGCTAAATACAAATTTGGAGGGAAGAGAGATGCGAGGCAATTCTAGACCAAATTCTGTTCGAAAGACTGGAGCAGGTCTGGGAACAGACTCCATTTGTAGCGCTGCTCTTGCAGGCACGTCTTGCTTACTCGCACCTTCCTGTGCCAATGGGCAGACACCCCAATCAGCCCCTCAAATTCACGCAAAGGGCCTTGCCCCAGAGGGAGGCTGGACACAGGTACTTCACCCACCCACCGGCACTGCCAGCACCCTGTGAAAGCACCTGTGTCCATTCAGTATGTCCCTATGCCTTTTTCATATTTAGGTGGTGCATGTAATTGGGAAGGTAATTTGTTCACGTTGCTGTAGGATTCCTGAGATCTTTATCAACAGATCAGCTTGGAAAAGCCTGACCTGAATGAATTTCATGAACCTACATGAAACCAAATCTTGAACTTGGATTTGGATAAAGGAAGGCATCCCTCCAAATTCTGGTAAATGTTTTGAAAGAACTATTCCTTTGTCAATACGAAGGAGTTCTCTTTAGTCAAAGCCAGGTAAGTCAGAGTTGGTAGGAGAGAAAATAGATGTAGACTAGGAAGAGTACAAGTGGTCTGGGAATAGGGGAGAGTGAGACCTCAGGGTGTCCCTTGTGCAAGAGCAGCGCTGGCCCACGGGCAGTGCGGGAGTGCGTGGACAGGCTGGCGATGCAGGTCACTTTGGGTCTTTCTTCTGACTTCACCCTGCTCTATTGTGTGTGTTTTTTCATCAAGCAACCACATAATATCCTGCAGAGGCGCCTGATGGAGACAAATTTATCAAAATTACGAAGCAGCCAAGGCAGCTGGACTCCAAAGAGCGATACCTCAGTGCAGACCAACACCCTGAATCAGACCAAACTGGGCAGCTCAGGGAAAATGGAGGATGAGGAGCTGATAGCAGTGACCTGCCAGGTAATTGTCTTACCCCAGCCTTCTGGGCTTTTTTCCCCCCCAAATTTTATTTTTGACAGCTTCAAGCCATGGTCTTGTTTCCTGTGCTTCCCAATCAGCACACTGGGGCTGTCACAGAGTGGGGATGCTCTCCCTCTACAGCTTGGGGCTGCTGTGGCGCAGATGCCCACCTGTGTATCACTGAGAAAACTGGCCCAATGGATATCTTCCCTTGAATGTCAGGGCGGAGGGAGTAGCCAGGCTGAGGGAGTATGCAGGAATGCTGCTGCGATTGAGACGGGACACAGCTTGATGCAAGCTAACGTCGTTTTATTGTAACAAATCACAAGTTTATATACTTTTTGCAAAGCCCACGTGGGCCTTAGTTTCATTGGAGTGCAGAAGCCATTCTTACGTTTACTATTTGCTGATTGGTTCAAAAACACTTACGAACATTATTAGAAAAAGCAACTTAGGCCTAATCAGACAACCTTTACACACATTCTGTTTTTGTTTCTTAAAGCATGTTTCGTTCTCCCCTTCAAGGCTGACCAGGTCCTGTTATGCACTTCTGGTGTCAAGATGTCTAGTTGCCCAACATTCTTTCGTCCCTTATCAACCAGCTCTTCTTTGTTATTTTAACTCTCCCAAGGTTTGTGCCCAACAAACCAGCACATCTGCCTCCAACAGACGCAGAGTGCTAGAATTTCTGCTTGACCCTTTCAGGCCCTGTGCCACAGAATGCTGAGGAGTAATTACCTGTGGTGAATTCCTGTGCTAACAGCCTATTAGTTTTCCCCAAGTGCTGCACCTCTCTTCTTTCCCCAAGAGTAATTTCACATTTCTCCTCCTTACCTCCGTGTTCTGCTGTGTTCCCCGCTCTCTGCAGTATCCCCTCCTGCCCGGAGCTGCCCCTTCTGCTTTCTGCAGGGGCAGATGTGACCGGGAAGGGCTCAGGGCCCAACGCCATGTTGCTTGGTAGCACTGCCTCATTCAAAAAATGGTTCAAAAAACCCATTCTTGGTTGCCTGGGGCAGACGAGGTGATATCCTGTGGGCACTGAGCTTGGTGTGGAGTGGGAATGGGCTGGCACTAGGAGATGCTGGTGTTTTGTTGAGGAGCCATGTGTGCAGAGCAGAGACCCCAGACACCTTGTGCTTATCCCTCATGTTGTCTTCTGTCTGCTTGCTTTTGCAGTGTGCAGGGAAGGAGCTGAAGGCTGTAGTGGATACGGGCTCGCAGCACAACCTCATGTCATCTGCCTGCCTGGACAGGCTAGGGTAAATATCAAGCTGGATTTCTGTTTTGTGGCACCTGGCAGCACAGGCAGCACTTCTGGGGCTTCGCTCATGCCAGCAATGGTTGTTCTGGCAGGGAGTGCTTTGCACTGTGCCCAGGTCAGGTAAGCCCCTGAGCCTTCTGTAACCCAAATCGGGGTTACGGGTTCTTAAGTGTCCTCGCAGGCAGCTGAGATAGAAAGCTGCTTGTTGAAACCTATTCACCTCTGCGTAAATCCCTTCGGAGGGTTGGATGCATTTGTGTTTTTTCAGTGCCAGCCTGTTTGCCATTCAGTGCCTCGCGAAACAGCTGAAAGCCCACATGGCCTTCTGCATCCCAGGGCAGGCGTGGGGCCAGGTCAGCCCAGCCCTGTGTGTCCCTGCTGCGCCGAAGGGACCTGGCTGCTGGGCATGATTCCGCGGGCGGCTGCAGTGCTGCCGGCCCCAGCAGCCGCACGTACGGTTCCGCACACCGCGTGCTCGAAAACAGCTGCCCGGGGCTGCTCCCAATAACAAATTTCTCCCTGTTGAAGGGAAAGGAAAGTCGTTTATGGAGAGCTGACTGCCAGTCTTTTGCAACAGAACTCTCACTGGTCTCTGGGGAGGAGGATCAGGCATTGGCTCACAGGGTATCAAGGAGCTATCTGGCACGTGCTGGCACAGAGTCCTTGCTTTTTATCGCCAACCTGCAGTGATTGCACAAAAAACAACTGCAGATGCTTCCTGAGCGCTAACGTGTGGTCCTGATGAATAGTGCCTGTTTTCTGTCCAGACAGTGATTACTTCTTTGCATACCAGTGTTTAGTAGCTGGGAGGTGGCTGTGCTTACTGGAAACTTGTCACAAACTGTGAAGCTACTCAATCTAGCTTACGGATGGCAGCAGTGCATGTGGAGGGGTCTCATCCCACAAGATGCTGTACTGGCTGCTGGACTTCACATGCCCAAGTTGCACAGCGACGCTCTGTGAGGGTTCATCTGCTCCCTGTGTTACTCACACATGCCCTGGGTAGCTTCTGCAGCACCAGCCTGCTGCAGCAGGCCTGCTTTTCAGAGAGCGCTTAAGAAATAGGTTAGAGCCAGTGTCTGCTCTCAGGTTATGGGGGATTTCCTCTGGGCCACTTCGGTGGCCATCAGACACAATGGAAAGGCTCCAGTCCTGCTCCAGTGTCACTCAGGGATGATGAGTGAGCTTTGGTTCCTGCTAGATGGGACCCTGCAGACAGCGAGCTGTGCAGGAGCTGCACTGCATGGGTGGGCGGCCGGAGGGATGCTGCCCTGCGCATGTGCCAGCTGAGGCGTGTGGCTGCCAGGGCTGCACTGCAGGCAGCTTCCTGCAGCTCCTTCTGCTGTCACTGCGGTAGGTTCCATGCAACAATAGGCACCACTCCAGGACATTTTACTTCAAAGCAGTCCAGCACGTGTGGCAATGATCAAACATGAGTTTTGTTTAAAACGCCCTGGAAAGCAGCAGGGGAGAGGCATGCTGTGTGATTTTGCTTTTGTTCCTCCCAGGACAGGGGCCCTGCCATGCCTTGCTGGGTGCTGCTGCCTGTAGTTGAGGCTCAGGCACAGGCTCAATTCCTCTCCCTTTTTTTTTTTTTTTCTTTTCTTTTAAATAATTTTGCATCTTGTCATGGTGCCATTTGAGCTCTTCCCCTGTCTCTGAGAAAAGTGGTGGGGTTAGCTTGCAGGTTGCCCCAGCGTAAGAAATGCCCCTCAGAGGTGTAGGTGCAGCTGTTGGGTGAGCAGCTCTGGTCACTGCATGCTGCTGGGGACTTTCTGCTTTAAAGCCCGACTCCAAGATGTATCACTGCATCAAGCATCAGTGGTTGTTCTCCCCTTGCTGCAGTTTCCTAGCTGGCTTTCAGCCATGCACTGCACATGTGCTATCTGTCCACCCTTGGGTCAGTCTCAGTTGTGATGAAGCACTTCCCAGAGAGTGGTTTTGTTCTGTGTGTCTTCACACTGCAGCCTCCCACCAGCCCTGGTTATACCCAGGAAAACCTTCTGGGTCAGCAGGTTCCTGAGCAAGGATCCATCTCTGGCTGTACCTCAGATGTGTTCAGTTCCTGGCTCCAGCACCGCTGTGGTGGGGGACAAGTCTGGGGTAATCAGAGACCACAGCCAAAGACCGACTGTATGTCTTCCCTTGAGTGGATGGAGAAGCCATTGGAGCTGGCTGCACATAATAAAGCCACTCTGACCTGTCTCGGGCCAGAGTAAAACCATGGTTGTCCTTCATCTGCGCTGGTATAGGTGTAGACTGCTAGTTATGTGTGGAGCATCACAGCAAACCTGCCAAGAAAGCTTTCTGATAACGGTGTGGTAATACCAGCACACTAAGAGCACTTCAGGTGCAAGTACCCTCCAAATGCTGTTTGCGCCCTCCCAGAGCAGCTGAACTGTAGCCATTTCATGTCAGAGGTGTTTTCAATGTGCAGGTTAAAGGAGCATCTCAAAGCACTCCCCTGTGAAGATGAGATGGTTTCGTTGCCATACAAAGTGAGGGCGATCGGCCAGATCGAGTGTCTCACCCTCACTGTGGGAGCAGTCCCTGTGGAGTGCGCTGCCCTCGTTGTGGGTGAGTGTGGGTGGGCAGGTGGTTGGTCCTCTGGTCCTCGGGTGACAGGATGGGGTGCTGCTTCTTCTCACCTCAGGGGGAAAAATGAACCTTCAGAAGCATGTTAAAGTGGAAATACTGCTTTCCTGCAGCAGAAGTCCCTCTTTGCCCCTTCAGACAGGTGAAGGGAGGGAGAAAGGCTGTGTTCAATATGGCTGATGCTCTGCCTTGCCAGTGGGGCAACCATGTCACCCTGCAGGCCTGTCTGTCTGCTCTCGTTTGCTCCTGTTACCCTCTGGAGTAACGCAGTCCTTTACAAACAGGGTTTTACTTAGCAGAGCAGGATGAAGGAAGGATGGAGGGGGTCGCAAAAAGCATGGGAAGTAATTTCAAATGTATAAATCTGAATGTTCCTATTTTTCAGAAGACAATGAGAATCCCTTCTCCTTCGGGCTGCAGACGCTGAAATCTCTGAAGGTAGGGGCTCTTCCCCTTGCTGAGGGAGCTGGGAACACTGTGAACTGCGATTTTCCCTCTTACCTAGAGATACTTATTCTCCACAGTGTGTCATAAACATGGAGAAGCACCATCTCATCCTGGGGAAGACAGACAGGGAAGAAATCCCGTTTGTGGGCAGTGGCAGTGCCACGGCGGGAGAGCGGTAAGTTGCCTGGGGAGGGGGGTTGAGCCTGATGGCAGTAGCCCCAGCATGGCTGTGCAGGGCCCACCTGACCCTCGCTGCTGCCCAGCGAGAGCTCACTGGCATGCAGCTGAGTGAGTTTTGAAACAGAGCCCCGTGTCCTTTAGCAGGCTTTTTCAGCTTTTCCTGCTTCGTGTTCCCACTAAGCATTGCACAGCAAAGGGGGTGTCTGCAAAGATGCGTCCCGGGAAATGCCTTCAGACGTGTACTTTCTGGAGGTCTCTGGGAAGGCTCCTCGAGCACCGCTTTGAGAGTGTGCCCAAATGAATCTTTTTTTGGAAAATACTCACAAAGCAAGGCAAATCAGCCCACACGGCTGCATGCAGGGGAAAGATCCTGCTTGGAGATAGTGGCGTTGCCCTGGCTGCCCTCCAGCCAGCTGCTTGTGTCCCAAACCTTTTCAGCCCTGTCTCCCTGTAGAAGCTACAGGAAGTGACAGCTGTACTGTCCACTCTGGTACTCTTACGTGCCTCTGTGGCATGGCAGGCAGCGCTTGTGGCCACTCAGCCACGAGCGTGGCGGACACAGCCATCTGACAGCGTTTGATCACTGTGTAAGAAAGGGTCTCTGGCGAATGATGTAGGGCAGGTCCTTCTTTAGCTGTCTCTTGTGACCAGCCACAGCCATTTTGAATGTCCTGCGGTCCCTGTGCTGCTTGAGCCTGCTGTGCTGGGCACCACCGAGCTCCAGGAGCCTGGGCAGGAGCGGATGAGAAGGAGCAGACCTTCCTCAGCTAATTGTTATGTGTGCTCCTTGGGGAGCACAGGAGGGATGGACGCATGGGTGCAGGGAGTTGGGATGGGAGCCCAGGACACTCACCCACCACGTGCCCAGAGCAGCAGCAGCCACGGGTGCTATCAGCACCCGAACACAGCAAGTGCTTGGTACAGCGCCGCAGGGAGACCGTGCTACAGTGCAAAACATGAGATGTTTTCCCTGTCTGCTTTGAAATCGGGATGCAAGAGGCATAGCATGGTTCTGTCGCCACTGTAGTGATGAATTATTTCTTCGTACTGTGTTCAAGGCCAAATTTTAATGCTTCTTTTTTTTTTAATCCTTCATTAAAAATGCCTGCTTCATTGAATGTTATTTCCTTCTTGTTGCAGCAGTTCAGAGGCATAAACAGAAATTGAAACACCATCCCCACACAAGAGCTTGACATCAAAGAAATCCTCTGCAGCTGTTCCAGATGAAACAGCAGCGTGCTGCTTTGAAAACATTTATACTAGGCTACAGCTTGAGTAGAGCTAAATGAAATCCTGTTCAGTAGCCAGTAATTTAGAGATATTGTCATGTTTATCTATGGGTTTTGAGAAACAAATGTGTGCTTATTTTCTGGACTTTTCTATATAGTGTCCTCTTTATTACAAACAGTTGGGAAAACCTTATGAATTTCTTGTGATGAGAAAAATACTTTTTATAGTGGCCTCGTATGAGTAATTGTATTTAGCTGTGATTAGAGGCTATCAGAATGACATTTTTATTAATGATTTTTCCAGGGACTAAGCATTTATATTCACTTAATTGATATTGCCACATTCAAATAGCCATTACCAGGAAGTTACTCAGAGTAAAATAAAAATGCTAATACCACCTAGGAATTATAGCTTATCCTGTTAGCATAGTATTGTTGCCATGTAATTAGGGATGCAACTGTTGGCTTGATGAGAAAGAGCAATTACAATTATTCATGGGTTATAGGCTTCTCCACAGTGGTGTGGCAGAAGCACAGAAACAGGGTTTGGGAGGACTCCCCTGGGGTGATCACCTGCAGCACCCAGCTCGCTGCGGGGTTAGCAGAGGCACAGGGGCAGCCCATCACAACCCTGCCTCGCTGGGGCTCAAATCCCCCTGAGGAGGGAGGGATTCTCCGGGCAGGTCTCCTGCAGGAGTAGTCAGGAAAATGGATCATTGTATTGAGCCAAAAAGCAACAAACAAGCACAAAAGTGTTGTCCTGGAAGCAGCAGACATGGAGACTCTTTGGTATGTCAGGACCCAGATGGCCTCAACACACCTTTGGTTCTCCCTGTGCCAGGACTGGTGCTTCCCCCAGTACCCAGCCCGAAGCACCAGCAGCACCCAAAGGTGCGTGCCGGCACAGGTTGTTGACTCCAGGTGGACTTTGATGATGCTGCCAGAAATGCCATATTTTTTATATCCACTTACAAACCCTCTGGGATCTTACATACAACAGCAACCTTGGGCACCCTCAGGGCAGGTGGGAGTTTTTGCACAGGGCCAGCGGTGTGCCACAGGAGCCACAGTGATGCTCCAGCAGCTCTTGCTTAGGGGTTCGGGCAGGGTGGGCTGCAGTGCAGCTAACCTGGGCAGTGGGGTCTCCTGCAGGGACCCGTGTGGCTGCTGAAGCCTCCCCGCCAACATTAACGCATCCTTTGCCAGGCATCCTGCGGCGCTCAGCATCAGCCACAAGCATCAATGTTGCTGGCATTTCTGCTTGGGAAATGTTTTGGCAATTCTGGGTGAGGGCCAGTAGCTCCTGTCACCTTGTGGCCACTGGCTCAGGTCCTGAGCCTGTCCTGCGAGTCAGGCTCCTGCCAGCATTAGCTGTGCCCAGTAACGCCATCTCACACCTCCCATGGCATTTAAGCTGGAGATTTGTCTCCTTTAGTGGGTTTGAACCTCTTTTCAATATTGGGTATGACTAATGAACCTGAACTATCTGTATTTTGAGCTATTTTCTATTTTGGTGATAAGTCTCAGTGCTTTCTCTACATACAGTATTTTATATAACACAGCTATATATATATTATATATTTACAGGGTTGGGCTGCCCAGGGCAGTCCCACTGACGTGTTGTAGAAATATTTCACTAAATATGCAATATATTTGATTATTTTATATGCTATGAGTTTGGTATTTTGGTACTTTTTCCTTTCCGTGCTTACTACTGTGCTAAATGTCAAATTAAATCTAAATAAAGTCAAATGGTTATTGCAATTTATTTGCCCACGCCCTGGGTCTGCAGGTTATTTGTTCCTGGTGCGCTTCTCCACTGAGAGCAGGAGTTTGTTTCAGTCTTCACTCCGATAGGGCCTCCCAGCGCTTCTGTGATTGTGTCCCGAATTGCTGCACAGAGGGTGGCAGCGCAGACATGCTGAACGCGGGGGTGCAACGGCGTGTGGCACTCGGGGCAAAACGCCAGCTGCTGAGGTTCCAGGTGTCTGTGGCCATGTGTCTCTGTCCTGGGGCAGCGCTGGGTCCAGCTTGTGCCGCTTTGAGTTCTACCCTTCGGAAACAGAGTTTGTTTCTGCTGTGCTTGGCTGGCTGGCTGGGGCCATGCCAGCCAGTGCAGGGGAATGTGAAGAAGACTCCATAAACTTTCCAAAACTAGGAAAGAAAGCGATCAGAGAAAAGGCGGGTAAGTCACGTGCCCGATAATTACGTGGCGACAAAGAGCAGAGCAGAAGCCTGAGATCAAGGTCTTACCTAAAGCTTTGAATTTGGATTTAGGGGCTTGCTGTCTTTGCCAAGGTAGGCTTTAGGCTGCTTTGGAAGCCGCTGGTGTCTCTCCTACTGATGAGAAATTGCCCTTTTACCAGCTCAAAGCTCCACAGTATGAACCTCGGCTGAAGCAGCAGCACTCTGAGCCTGGTGGAAGTGCCTCTCAGCACTGGGCTGCCTTTCTCCAGGCACAGACAGAAACCAGACTCCAGCAATAAAGTGGAGAAAAAATGAAGAGGATAAACATGGGCAAAAATAACTTCTCATGCTTCCTGGATCTGCTACAGGTTTCTAGACTTACTCAGACTATTCCTGATGGTACAGAGCAGAGCCCTAGCTCACGGAAATGAAAAATCAATGGGTAAAATTTCATCCCTTCAGTGCAGTGTAGCAGCCCTGGTGCCAGTGGCCTTTCAGAGGTGGCTCCTGTGAGCAAGATACTCTGTAAGACAGGACAGCAGCTATGGGATACAGGCAGTCAGCTCAGACCAGAGGAATTAAAGGCTACTGGAAGCATTTTCAGATGCCTGTATCTACACAAGCACTTGTATGGCTACTGAGGTACAGGGTAAAGAGTCTGAGTGTTGCAGATGAGCTCAGGAAGCCCTAGGTGCTTTCTCCTGCTCACCTCAAGCACAGATGTGTACTTACGCGCCTTTGGCAACTTCTCCCCAACAGAGGTCTGTGGGAAGCGTGGGCATGGCCCCGCAACCAAGGTACCTGCATTTTGTATCCTGTAGAGATCCACCAAGGTTTTTTCACTGCTTCTGCCAGCGGAACAGCTGATAAGGTGAGACCCGCTGGGGCATCTCTCCACAGCTGGGTAATCTGTTATCCAGTAGGTCTCCCAGGAGGTCCTTTTTATGGGCTTTTCCATTACTGTTTTGCTCATGAGAATGTGATGCTCAATATGATCTTGTGAAAATAAATCTGATTCATATGTCTCAGAAGCAAATAGATGACTTTTTTTGTTATGAACATACATTTTAGGGCTGCACAGTGCCCAGTTTATTTTATGTGGCAAACATCAGTTCCTGTCTGTATTGCTTTATCACCTGCTTCCTCTATAGATGCAGGTGAGGTGTTGCATTTCTGTCACTTGAAAGTCTGCTCCTCTTCGTAAGCCAAGTTTTCTCCTTTTTCTCTTTTTTGCAGGCTGTGCTCTGCTGGGACTAACTCAGCCATGTGCTGTTCTCCTCCTCTGTTAACATCCACGCTGCTGACAAAAGGCTACAGGCTGAAGATGATGCTGTAGGTACCAGTGATGCTTCACTAGAGCTGGCATTGCTGAACAGGCAACTGATGTAATGATTTCGTTACTAGAGTGGTACTACCACCACTTCACCAGGATGAGACTTCATCACTCCCAAAGTGGGTGTGAAGACAGTCAACAACCTAAAAATACAGGGAGTGAAGGAATAACATGAAGCCAGGGCAGGAGGAGAACTTGCTGGGGGGATGCCACAGGGACTTCCTCTTTTCCTATTTTGAATGTGTCAGAACGGATGCCCGGGGCTCATGAGAGGGTGATTGGCGCGCTGGCTGCCCCTGCCGTGAGGCGCGCTGCAATCTCCAGAAAAGCATCTTGGCTTGCACAAGGGAAGAGGTGCAAAGCTACGTGCTAATTAAATATAAAACCACCCTGTATCCTAGAAACAGGTGGTGGATTTGCACGAGGTAGGGAGCTAGCTCTTAATGTCACTTCAGCCCCGCGTGTCTGGTCTCTGCTCTCCACGTGCCCCTCCCCAGGCAGTGGCAGAGCCAGCACTGATTTACTGCTCACCTCCTGGCACCTCTCTTTCGCAAAGACTGGGAAAAACACCCTTCTCCCAGCACTGGATGTGCAAACACTGCTACTGCAGGTGAGGAGACCGTAACTACCCCACGGTGCCTTCAGGGGGTTCACTGCCTGTGGGGCTGGCACAGCCTGCACCAGCCCCATGCCCTGCCTGCACCGTGGTGTATGGCAGTGCTGCGCTGCCTGTGCCCAGCTCGGCCAGGCTGGCTCATGCCTCAGTGGCAGGGCCCGTGCTGGGGCACACTGGGCTGCAGCATCCCCGTGGTCTATCTGATGAGTGATTTACAAGCACGGAAACCCAGTGCTGTAGCTTGATGGCAGAAGAAAGGCAGCTGTTGCTCTTCCCAAGGGATGAAGCATTAAGAGGGCTACCAGGAAGACTGAGACCAGAAACCTGGACCCAGCCAGCTGAAAACCCTCCCTGCTGTAAGGAAATCATGGTCAGAGCAAAGTATTGCTGTTACCTGCAATCCCCTGGTGCACAGCTGGCCACCATGTTTTCCAGATATTGCCAGCTGGTGTGCATCTCCACGGCAGCATTGGAAAATAGTGCTTAAGGGAAAGAGCAATATTAAGACCTATGTTCTTAATGAGAAAAACAATATATTTTAAAGTGTTGCTATAAACCCCAGTCCTCTGTTCTTCCACAAACAGATCAGATGGAGCAATGCAAGTGATCAGGCACTCGATGGCTACAAAACATGCTGAGTCATGGAGAACAAGGGCAAACAGGCTCCATCTGAGAAACTCTGCAGCAGCAGATGGTGCTGGCTATTAATTTGAATGAAAAATGCAATCGGGGGGTGAATCATTGGTCTTCCCTGGGTCACAAATCCAAACCCACTACTTCAAAATCCCTGGGTGGGAGAAAAGTCAGCGCAAGTGCATTGCAGCCCAGTGATCCGGCTAGTGGAGATCAGGATGCATCACACAGGATCAGGATTTTGCCGCTACCCTTTTTTGGGTGCTGGCAGAAGATGGAGAAAACCCAAAGCCTGACTTGGAGCTGGCATAACAGGGAAACTGGTCTCAGCAGTGCAGATATCTGAGAATCCAGGGAAATGGGTCTGCTGTGAGTGGTGGTCTGCGAAGGGCTGTTTGGTCTTCTGGCTCAGCAGGTCTAAAGAGGAAACCTGTGGATTTTAAGCTCCTTCTACTCCCAAAGTTCCTTTACTGAAAGCACCATGACACTTCTCAGTTTAGGCTTCAATGACATTTTTCAGATTGACTTTTCAGGCTAACAGAAGGGAAAATGGGCTCTTGCTTCTCCAGAAGGAGACGACTGTATTTTTAAAAACAAGCTATGTATGAGGGCTAATTAACTTGGCATTTACAGCTTAGTGTTCTCCTAGATAAATGTGCTCCAACTGCAACCACGTTTTGTTCCAAGGAAGCATCTGCCTAGCATCCCTTTTCTCCTGCTGCTTCGTATGCTGTGATAGTAAGGTCATGAACCATCTCCCCATGTCTTGTTCAGTGCTTTCCAACCAAGTAATGAGTAATGCAAAGATCCCAGGTACAGTTTAGCTGTGAGGGCTGAGACATCTCCCAGTGGGGCTCCTTATGGTTCTGGTCGATGCTTTAACAGCTAGAAAGAACCTGGTGGGACAGGCTGCTAGAGGAGCTTGCGACAGAACAATGATTTAACCAGCGCAGATGCTGCTGTTTCTGCTCAGTATAGAGAGCAGCTCTGAAATGGTTGTACGATTGAGGGGAAGGAGAATATGTAGGTGAAGAATTGATCTCCTCTGCTGACACGAAGGCCTTGCCAAACAGTTTACTCTCTGAGCATTCTGTGGTTACAGTTAGCAGGCTGAGGGGGACAAGCATCTGGGATGCCATGGCCAGGATGCGGCAGGCATAAAAACATCTTGCCCTTGCTGCTGCAAGTCCTCAGGCCCCTGACGTGGTGTACAGGATGTGCTGTTCAGCAACCTGTCCCACCACAGGAGCTCCAAAATCCTGTTTGCTTGTTCTGTGCCTGTGCTTCAGGGCTCTGCAGCACATTGAGGCAGTGCTCGCTCCACTGAGCAGGGAGAGGCAGATGAGGAAAGCCGTCCCTGAGCTTGCTCGATAAGGGGCTGTGACTACATTGTTATTCTGGTGTTAGTTAACTCTCTGCAAAGTCCTCCCTCCCCAGCCACGATCATTTTCCATCCCAGGAAAGCATTCCCTACCCTCAGGAGAGCATCCCGCAGTGCACTACTAGGAATTCAGGTATCACCTAAGTAGTTATTGTGAAGAGGGGAAAAGGGGCTCACCTGTACCTATCCAGAGAGCAACTGAGCACAGTGGCAGCTGAAAAAACCTGCTTGGAGAAAGCACTAATGCAGTGAATCACTGTAGTCTGTAAGGGGGGGGGGACAGGGGAGAATAGGATGCTCTCATTCAAAAATTGTATTACAAGATGCTGATGGCAATGAGCCCACATCAGTTATTCTCCCTGCACTTCCACTCTCTGCTGTCCCAAATTGAGTTAAGGTGATCCAGATGCACCTCTTATTGCTTTAGGCAAAAAGCATGGTTTATTTTTATCCTGAGGGTCACAGGTAACTAATGCAATGCAGGCCAGGCACAGCAAAGGTAAAGCCCCAGCCTCCGCGGTGGGAACTGCCACAGTTGCAGTCAGATCAGTATCAGTGGGCTTTCCCCAGGGACCAGCTTTGGGAGGGAAAGGCTCAGGGCTCTGTTTGACAGAACGAAGGGCTAAAATGCACAGGTGGTGAGACAGCTGCAGGTCTGCATGACCACATGCTAACAGTGAACTTCTTTCACTCTTTTAGATTCTTCCTCTTTTAATTTTTAAGCCTGAATTGACACATCTTCAGTGAACGAGGTCAGTTATTCCTTTCCTCGCTGCTCCCACAATATCAGTCTATAAACATAAGTGGTGGAGGTAAACGAGCAATTGAGCCCAAAAGGCACATACACAACACCCAAACAAAATATTCAGTTGTTGTAAAAGCCCAGAAGCTCCAATCAGGGCTCCAATCAGGTGTATTAAGCATGATAAAAACAGAATGGACTTGGGTCCAGATTGTGAGGCTGGGGGTTAAATTTAGGGCAACTTGGCCAGTGAAGAAGATGGGCAGGGTGGCAAAAGGAAGGATGGGAGGTTTTAGTAGAAATAACTGTGTGCTAAAGCAATACATAAGAGACTAGTGGTAAGAACCAACTCTCCCTGCGGCTCTCCCGTGTGGAATATGCTGCCAGCCCAAAAGCCCATCACAGCTGCATTTAGGTGGGTGTCCTAAATGCTTGCTCAGAGCGGACTGCCTCCAGGGAAGTCCCACTCTATAGGAGGCAAAGGAAAAGGAAACTGTGTATTTAGTCAAATTACCTGCATGTATTTATCGACCTCCCTGGAGACCATGGCTGCTTGGCACCACTAAACCACAGGCCAGGCCACACGGCTTCTTTCTGCCCTTCAGCTGAGAGTAGTGGGTGCTGTCATCAGGCAGAGGACAACCAGAAGCACATTTCAGAAGCACATGATGTACTGGGCTCTCTGGAGACTGCTAATGATATTTGATTAATTTCCATTGTCAGTGTGAGCAATCTTTGGGCTCTCTCTGCATCTGTCTTATTTAGAGTTGTCTTTTCTTTCTTAGTTAAATGGCAGCTTCTACAGATGGTGATCTAATTGTTCCTCAGCACCTGCTTGAAGCCATACAAGTTAAGAATGGACACTGTGTAATCTGCAGTACACATGATTTGGTCTTTTGGTTCAGATCAAATAAAATGGAATAGTGGATTAGCCAGTAATTGAATAAAGTGGAAGGTAATGTGCAGGCTGGTGCTGGGGTCACAGAAAGGCTTGGCTGGACACTGAATAATGGACCAAACCAAACTATGCATGCTGTGGTGACCAACTGGTGGGATAAATGGCCTTTCAGCTGATGCCCTGAGCTCACAACATACAAACTGCTTTCTGTCTACCAGGGCAATAAGCTTTCCCAGGGGATTCTATACCAAGTCTTTGCAGTGATGTAAGACTCTGATGCAGCAGTCAGGGCATGAGTTCAGTTGCTGCTGGTGGGGAAATACCCAGGATGGGTTAAGCGCTGTCATCTATGGGCCTGTCAGCATCCTCCGATGTGGTGCTGGGAGAATCTTGTGCTGAGCCCTGTGAGGGTGAACCCGGCTCCCAAATCGGGGTCATGCAAGCCTTTTCAGTCATGCACAGAGGTGCAAGGCAAGGGATGCTCAGAGGGCTGCAGTCAGAAGAAGGGTGCACAGGGTCTGGCTGCTGACGCAGCCACAATGCCTTCTGATGGGCAGGACATCAGAAATCAGCCCAAGGGGATAACCTTACCAGTGTTCAGCTGCAAGTTCTTGGCCCACGTATGAAAAGCAAAATAAACTTAGAAGCGGAACTGGAAAAATTGTTTAAAAATATTTTCAACTACATAAAAAAGAAGAATACCATTCTCCAACTCACTCTAGCCCTGCACTGGACTGGCAGGCAGGAAAATTTAGCTCACTTTCCTTCCACCCAGCTTCAATGCTCTGAACTCACCTTTATGGTCCACATTTCTCATCTATACAGCCAAAAGCATCAGCTCCAAAGACTTCTGCCTGGAGAGCTGCTGATTTGACCATCTTTATTTGGCCCTTATGAAGAGCTCACTTTTGAGGTGCTCCCAGGAGGCATACAGCTTTGGGAGGATGGGCAGGACGAGGCTCATCCCCCAACAAAAGCAGATCATCCTCACCACAATAATTAGTCTGAGCAACTGCTTGCCTTCTACTACATGAAATCAGGAGTCACTTGAAGGGCTGTTACATTTTAATTCTCTCCAGCATACATGGAGAATCAGGCATACTGTACCCAGCATCAATGAAAACAAATACTGTCCCTGGAGCAGAAACAAAAGTCATTCCTGATTACATCACTGAGCAGCAGTGTGCAGTGTAAGATGGCAAACCAAACTCAGCCATCCTCCCAGTGCCTGGGTGGTGGAGAGCTTCATTCCCTCAGCTCTGGCACTCCAAACATCACTATTTCAAACAGACCTTTTATTCTCTTGCAGAACACTTTTTGTTAATTGAAGGAAAAGGTGTTGTCTGGGGCTGGGAGTCGCAGCCTGGGCACGGGTGTCGGATGTGATGAGGCAGTCAGGGGGAAGCTCACGGGGAGCTGCTTCACAGGGTGTTGTCATGGGAACAGAGCAAGTAGGGCATCCGCTGCGTCTTCCACACAAACTCTGGCGATGTGGCAGTATAAAATCCATGCTGTTCAGTGGCAGCACCAGGAGAGCTGGCTATGAGGTTGTCTCTATGTAGAGATTTAATATGAATGAAATGCAAAGGCCAGAACCTCCTGCTGTGTGAAAGTGGTGTCACTCCTCCTGATCTGAATGGAGCAAGACTTTATGCCAGCCATCTAGGCACAGACGTCAGGGCGAAAGGACTGACATTACGAACACCTGGTGGAACCACCATTTCTTCTAAGAATGCTCTGAAATCAGGTCATGTTGGAAAGCAGTTTCTGAGGGCCTTGCTTACTGAGATGACTTCACTTGATTTTCACTGTTTGTGCAGTGAAACAGCCTATGAACCCGACACCTGTAATGATTAATGGCAGAAGACAAAAGGCTGAGCCTGGTGTGTACGTCACCACAGCACACAAGCTGAGAATACAAAACACTGCCGTAGTGTCAATATTTGTGGTCATCTGGAGTATGTGACTCCCTCTGCACAATGCCCTCTTTGAACCAGCTTACCTCCCTGGCGCAGGTCGACATATGTGGAATTATTAGATTGTCTTTATTAGAAATGCCTCCTGTGATACTGTGGTTGCTAGGGATAAGCAATGGTTAAGGATGGGTTTCTGGGTAAAGATGAATACAGGGGTTCCTGTGCTTGCAGTTATGTAAGGGATGATGTACCTTAAAAGAGAGAATGTTGTTAATGTTACACCGTAGAGACCAGTGGAAGTAGAATGAAATGCAATAGGAGAGAAGATTTGAGCAATGGTGAAAAAAGAGTGAAAGAGCAAAACTCAATTCATTGCCTCCAAGCTTTCATTTTACCCTGCCCAGGTCTGCTGACAAAGTAAAGAGCTCCTAATTAAAGCAGGCATCTGCAGGGTAACTGCATTGCTGCTGCAGACCCAGGCCAGCAAGACACCCAGTGTATGCTCCTCATTTCCTATTGACACTGAAGTGTGAATGAAGGGGCCACATCCACCCAGGGCTTGCTTGATGTGTTTTGGATAAGTGACCAAAATAGCAGGCAAGGGAAGAAAATGGAGCCAAGACATGGAGGGGTTCCCAGTTTACTTGTTGAGGTTATTGATTAAAGCCTCTGTGCTTAGCAACAAGTTTGAGGAAAGTAATGATAAACTTTACCACAAAAAAGGCCTGTAGTTGCATTGTAATCAGCCTTGCACGGCCTTTAGCATAGCTTTCACTGTGGTTGCAGCAAAGATTGGAATGAGGTGGCTTGCACTGGGTAGAGCATGTTCTGGATTCATAGTGACAACAGTTCTAGTGCTGATCCCTTTGCATACAAAACAGGGAGTACGGATTTATTAGAGTGACCCTAGTGGATTAGTCTGTATGGAAAAGAATCTGTGGGTCCCTTCTGGGCTTAGTTGCCTCCATGCAAATGTGTCCCTGGAAAAAGCTCTTCTCTACAAGACAAAGTGTGTGGAGCACGGCTGACCTTGACTCTCCTGTGGACAATGCATGCAGGGTGCGTGAGGTCCTGGTGGGTCAGGCCTGGTGTGAGGCTGGTAATACATTTTGGTCTAAATAAACAAATGCAGAAGCTGTTCTTCATGCTGCAAGATGAAGTCAGAGTTGTGGACTTCCAGGTTATGATCAAACAGCTGAAGACCCTTTCCCATCTACAAGCTGCTGCACATTTTCAGCATGTTTCCTTTGCTGAAGGAAGGGACATGGACCTCCAGGAACTGCATTGCTAAAGCATGACATATATTGCTAACTGAACCACATGCAGAACTCTGCCAGCTCCCCATGCATGCGATATGGGGAGCCAGCTGGTACTAACAAAATGTGTGCGAGAGTACCGACTGACCTTGCATTAACAGAGAGGGACCTTGAACTCTTACAGCCCGCAGAAAAGTCGGGAGTGGATTCACTGAGACAGAAAGATAAAATAGATGTAGGGCTCTTTCAGCACTTCCCTCCATTTGCCTCATATCATAAATATCGATACAAATACAGAAACACAGAGGTAAACAGTTTGTCTAACTTTGTCCTATCCATACACATATATTTCTGTTGTGAAAGGCTTTACGTAACGCCTAACAGCCGATTGCAAAAGAATGCCTCGGTTATGGAAGGAAGCCACCCGCCGTTACATTGCATTACTGTAATGTAATGGGCCTCTGAAATGAACTATGTTTGGAAAGCTTGCTTTTATTGTAAACCTTGGATCTCATCCCCACTGCTCCCCACCCCGCGGCATTGATTTCTCTTTGGCCATGAGGCCAGAACACCAGCTAGGCCTGAACGGAGCCACGGGGCTCTGGTCTGAAACAGCAACTGATGAGACAGAACTGCACTAAGGGATGCAGTACCAGTGACAGAACATAGTCGAATGGATACTGACGACCAATCTGCTGAAAGGTGCAGTTCTCATCTTCCTAGAGCAATTGACATTGTAATTAATTGCTTCCCACACTTCTCTGCTAAGTAAAAGCTGCTGTAATAACAAGGGCTGCCATCATTTTAATTTTTTAACAACATAGGGAACAGACAAAAGAGAATCTGTATTTACTTTGTTTTTCTTTCTGTGCAAATGTCACATTGCTTTCATGTTGGCAGTGACTGCAGAAGTGCTGATTCAATTACTTATTTACATAATCCCTTCAGCTTTTTCTTTTATATCAGTGTCAATAAAGAAAAGATTTTCTCAGCTGAGGAAAGGAAGGGAAGCAGGCAAGTTCTGAATGTGAATGGGCTGAACTGACATAAAAAGATTGTAATCTGCATTAGTAAGAAATAATCATAACACAGATTATTAAAATTATGATAAATACTGCCTACTCTACCTGGTGTGAGGAATATCCACCCCACGACTGTGAATTCTGCGGTTCAGCAGCAGGGTGCAGAGACCCTATGCGAATTGTTTGACACAGCACAGAAAAGCCCAATGTTATTACCACTTAGTGCATAACGTTATTTTACAGGGGAAAGACTTTAAAATACTCTTATTCTCATGTGAACCAGTGTAGCACAGTCAAGAGGAGCAGAGACAGGGCTTAGCGCACTGTTGGCTGTAGTGATGATGAGACTTTGGGAAGGCTCCGGCAACAGGAAAGGAAAAGCAGAACCCTGTTCTGCATGTAGTGTGGCTGGAAACATAAAGCTCTTTTTAAGCTATAAGATGACTGAGCAGAAAAGAGGCGCCCCTGGAGCAGCTCCCCCCACCCCAACATCTAGGGATGCACCGCCTCCACCCTTGCAGAGTTTTGCCTTTTGCTCCCAAAAGCCCTGCTCAGACTGTGCGCCAATGGCCCAGGGGGGTTTGCTGCGCCCCACAGCTCACCCTCACTGTGAGGTGGGACCAGGAGCTCTCCATACCCCAGAGACGACTCATATACACCTTGCAGAGCTCTTTTAACGATGAAACCCATTCTCAGCCCTTCTGGAAGCTCAGATCGCTGAACAGCTGCTGTAAATAGGGCTGCTGTGGTCAGGGTAATTATTTAATTTTTTCCTTAAGAATCATCCTTCCCTTGCATTTTTTTTTCCCTGTTGTCAGGTTGTGGGGTTTTTTTTTTTTTACTGTGGTTTAGCACTATTGCTTCTGATAGTAGTGTGCTGAGAAATAAATTTAAAAAACCCTAAAAAAATCTAAGTGTTAAGATAAAAACTTCCAGTGCTTTTTAAAAATAATTAATCCAGCAGTTTTGCATACTAAATTACTGATTGCTGTTTTCTAGGGGAAGCACAGACTCATCTTCTAGAGGTAGTAATCTTTACCTCCTCCAGTATTAAGAGCCTTCTTAGAGAATTTGGGTTTATTTTATTTTATATTCTTTTAATTTTTTTCGGTGTGTCCCTGGATTTGAGGAAGCTCCAAGGCTGGATTTGAAGGTCCCAAAGGCTGTTCCAGACATTTAAAAGAATTTATTACCTGTGTATTAGAGAGCACTTTCAGTGTGTCAGAAAATCAGCCTCTTGAGCTATTTATTAGAAAACTTTTCCTACACTGAGCAGTTCCAAATACAGCAATGCCTCTGCAACTGCATGTTATTTACTTTAGCTGAAAACTCAATCCATGTTGTTCCAAAGATTCAGCATGTTTTTCAACTCAGCAGTCGATTTGCCCGTTGCAGACTATGAGCGTGGGTGGTGAGGAAGACACAGAGCCACCTTCACGCTTCAAAACACTTTCATTGCAGATACAGTCATTAAACAGACAAATTGTTTGGCTAAGGCTGAAACCCGAGGTATACTGGCGAGGCTCTGCTGGCAATGTTCCCTGAATTTTAAATAAAGGTGTTTGGTGTTTCCATAGTAACTCCTTTACAGAGGTGCCTCATGCACTGGGAGTATCACATCAACCCACTGTGTTAAAGTGTGATGGGGCATTTGAAAAGTGTGCAATATCTGAACAATTATGTTAGTTCCTACAAAGCCAAAATGAGATGGAGGGGTTTCTCTGGCTGGACTCAAGCTCTCGGCTGTGGCTCCCACACAAGGGATAGGCCTGGTGCTGTCTCAACAGCATCGGGAGGATTTGGGGGTTCCCACCCAAGCAGGGAAGCTTGGAAACAGCTTCGTCAACCAGGCCCCACCAGCAGCGGCTGGGGACGCGGATTGCCCCCCCACCCCCCCCCCCCGAGGGTGAACTCTGCGCTCGGGCGGAGCTCTCTAGAAGCGCAGCAAAAGTCGGGGCCATTGCCGAACTCGAGTGACGCGTTCTCAGAGCAACACCTGCCCGTCCATCCACCCGTCTGTACACGGTGTTGGTTTATATACATCGCCTTCGCGTGCTCGGTTGTGGAAAACTCGAGTTTTGCGCGGCTTGAGCGCTTCCTTTGGAGCGCTACCTGCCGCGGCCCCTAACCGCCGCACTGCCTTTGCTCTTCCCCTCTGAAGCCCACCCGCTGGGGCGAGCACCCTGCGGGACACGACTCCATCCGTTGGCACACGGCTCCTCCGCTCACTCCTGGTGTCCCCGTTGTGTCACTTCGGCGGGGCTCATCCCGAGAGGAGCCGTTAGAGCAGTGGGGCGGGTGACGGGCACACCGGGGGCCGCCGCCCCGAGGGACGCGAGCGCCTAATGGCGGCGAGCCCCGCGCCCCGCACGCCGGGTGTTCAGCCGAAACCCGGCAGCGCAGGCCAGTCGGAGACCATCCGCGGCGGCCCTGCCCGCATGCCGTGCCCGCCAAGTCGGGGCCTGCCGGTACGCACGGACGGGCCATCTGACCCCGGAACCGCCTGGCGGCGGCACCGTTCCGGCGAGGGCCGCCATCGCTGCCGGACGCCTCCTCACGTGAGGCCGGCGGAAGGCGGAAGTGATGGCGGCGGGCGCTGGGGGGCCGGCGGCGGTGCGACGGAGATAAGCTGTCGGGGCGCGACATGGCGGCCCGCTGCGGGGTTTGGGTGCCTCTCTGTTCGCTGCTGGCGCTGGCCGCTCTGGCGGGGTTGGGCGCTGAGGCTAAGGTGAGCGCGGTGGGAGGGAGCGGACCGCGGTGGTACTTCCCGCTGCCCTTCCGTTTCGCCATACCGAACCCTCCTCTCCTCATTCCCGCTGGTCGCTTGGGGCCTCCCGGTCGTTCCCTCTGCCCTGTCAGCGCCTCAGCCCGCTTTAGGTGGGGGCCTGACCCGGTGTTTTCGGCCGGATGACGTTCTGCGTCGCTGCCGCCCCGCAGGAGCGGGCGGCGGTGCCGGGTGCGCGGCGCTTGCCAGGGGGCAACGGGGCCCGTCTGCCTGGCGTCGCCGGTGCCTGCGCCGGCCCCCGGGTATTGCGCCAATCCTCAGTTTGTGGCAATGTGTGTCGCTGTGTCGTGGTGCCCGGGGCCGTGTAAAACTGCAAGTGCTAGTCGCGGTTTTACTGGGAAGGCCCTTGCTGGCCATAAAGCTGCGGTTCTGGGGCCTGCTGGGGCCGGGGTCCCCGCGCCTTGCCTCGTCTTCGGCGCCCCGTTCGCTTCCCGAGGGAACGCTTCTCGCCGGGCCTGTATCTCTGCACTGGCTCCTGCCGCTGTGCCTGGCTCGGGGGTCTGCAGGTACTCTGCTCTTGGCCCTTCTGGGGTAATAGTTGGGCCTGTAATCTTAGCGCCCCTGTGACCGAGAACGCTGTGTCTCCTAACGGTAAAAGCCTGTCCTACTGTGAGAGTACCAGTGCACCTGAATTTTCTCCCTTTTAGTGATAATCAGCTGCTTGACTTTCCTGTGGTGAGGCCAGAAGTGACTTGGTATGTAGTGCAGCCATGGCTTGCCAAGTGACCCGTACCCACTTGGTGGTGCTCTGACCCGATGGCTCAGTGTAGAAGTTTATTGCCAGTCCTTCTTAAGGCTTGCTTTTTTTTTTTTTTTTTTTTTTTTTTGTAATGCTGTTAAAAATTGCCTTGAATTTAGATAAGCTAAGTTGTCCTCTGTCTCTTACTGTTTGCTCAAATAAATTACTATGACTTGGTTGTATAACCCCTTGTTGACCATCTCTGTTCTCTGTAGTGTTTTCTGGGCTTGTGTGATTTTTTGGAAAAGAATTAATTATCCTGTTTTAATATGCTACGTAAAGTGATCTCTTTCTGAAATTCCTTTTTCCTCAGTAGTGTTCTAAATGTTCATTTCGGCTGCTACACCTTTAACAGTTATTCTCACTTCATTCTGCAGTATCGGTTGTTGCTTATGCAAGTGTTAATTTGTTTCTCAAAAACTTGCTTTTACAAGTTTCTGTATTTTTTCCACATTTACTTTGCCTGCATTTGGAGGCAAAGTTTTGTACTTTCTTCATCTACCTCATGATACCTTGCTGCTGTTTGAGGCAAAAGGACTGTAGGTTATATTAGTGCCTCTAGTAGTTTTCTTTATAGAGTTGTTTCTCTTTGCTGGAGAAGGCAAAATTACTCACAGGTTTTTTTGCCAATCTCTGTTTGGGGTTAATATTCTTTCATTCATTTTAATCTTGTTCCTGTATCTCTTCCACAGCTGTCCTTGTAAGTTGAGTAGCTGAGTATGTCACCATTAGCAACTTCTGAATGTATGGGTTTTTTTCTTAAAAAGAAGAGTAAGCTTAAACCTTAAACACCAGGTTTTTCTTATGAAGGATGTGTTTGCTCTCGAAAATGATAGTGTTACTTGACAAATTGCTCAGCTTCCCTAGTAATTTTGAAGGGTGGTTCTTAATCTTGAAGGAAATCTTGAGTAAGACTACTGAAAGATACATGCAAGTAGTTTGTGTTAAATATTTCATGTATTATGTGAAGAGTGTTTTCTCTATCCTGTTATGGTTACTGATGATGACTTATTCAAAGCATGTTGTTTACTTTACAGAATTCTGAGGATGTCCGATGTAAATGCATCTGCCCTCCTTACAAAGACCATTCAGGCCATATTTACAACAAAAATGTTTCACAGAAAGACTGGTGAGTGTGTGTGACATACGTAATTGGTCTTAGTGGTTAAAGTGTTGTTCCATAGTGATTATATGTGAGTCCTTTATAGTGATGCCAGGAGAAATTACATCTCTTGCATAACTTACTGGAACTTTTATTTTAAAAGTACTCTGGTATTCAGCTCTAACAAGGGACAAGGCTTGAAATCCGTGGGTTTTGTTCTGTCTTCTGTTTTGGTTTGCTTGCTTGCATCGCTGATTATTTAGACTTGGAATTAGAAGGGGGAAAGAGGGTATTGTAGTTTTAATTCAGTGATTTGAAATGGTGTAAAGGCAAGGGAGCTTGGCCATGGAAATAGGACTTGGGAGCACTGTCTCCTCTTTCTCCACTCTTGAAACCCATTATATTATTTAGGAACTATTGTTACTCAGAGTTGTAACCAGAGTGTAGTTACATGATGTCTGACCCATCACACAGTGCATTTTTTCAGAGAGAGGTCGTACATCTCCATGCCCCAGCAGTGTGCTCTTGTATTGTCTAGGCTAGCTGTGGCATTGGTGAGACGCCTGTCTGAGCTGAGAGCTGATGTGCAGGGCCAGGGATGAGAGGTTGAGGAGGAAGTGGAGATGGCAGTGATTTATTATGCTGCCGTAGCTCCCGTGTGTAATTGCAACCTGTGTATCATTGTCTGTGGGAATCATGCAAATGAAACGCCATTTGTTAGAGTTGTGTTGGTGTTGGAAGTGCTTAGATGCTTTGTTCAATCTATAAAAAGTGACATACTTGGTGATTTATGGGCTTTTCCTCAGTTACATCAAGAATTTATGTAACAGGACTTTTCAGTCTGGTGTGTAGCAGTAGCAGCAGGTTGGCAACTCGATGATGAAAATTTCATGCCCCTGGCAGGCCTACAAAAAAAATTTATAGGAATGAAATTAGCAATACAGGCATGTGCAGTGCTGTGCCCTGACTTACTAAATTACATACAGGAGAACTATAAGAAACAACACTGTAAATTTCAATCTAAACTAATAAAACCAAAATGTACTCTGCAATCAAAATTACTATTTCTGTCCCACATAATCAACTTAACCATGTTAATCCTACTATGACAAATTGAGTTGCAGCAGTGAAACATACTAGGAAAATCCCATCTGCAGCAGATATTTCAGAGTAGCAGTGTTACTGGTTTTATTGTTCATTACCACTCTACAAATGAAAATGGATTTTTTTTTTTCAGTGTGTACTGCTTAGTGTGTGCTTTACTAGCAGAAAAGACTGTGTTTCCTCTTAAATCAATACTGGTACTGATTGAAAGAAAACAGTATCTTTAATGGTTTGACTAATTTTGTGGTGACAGATACTGATGCATACAGAATCTCAAAAATCTCTCTTCCTGTCTTAAATCTGGTTTTGTTGAGATCTTTTCTTAAGTGACCATCTGGGAACATTTTATGGCTTTGATCTTCTGTTTGAAATGTCTTCTAGCTTGATTGCTAGTTTATGTGCAATAAAATTGGCAAATTTAGTGCTGTGTTTTGGGTTCTGCATCAGTGCAAGTGGCGTGTTATTGAGTGGAGCTGGCTGATGTGCATCATCATGCATCCTCTCCTCATGAGACAGGAGACAGATCAATTTTCAGTGTCTTTATGAATTACGTACAGTATAATGAGGACTTACTGTTGTCTTGTCCGGACATAAAATGAAAGTTTAATTTTTAATGTTGAACCTGTAATGTGCATCATCATCATTCTTATTTAGATGCTTCAGTTCTTTCAGTTGGAATGGCCTGTTCTTTGGCTTTAGACTGGCAAACTGTGCTAGCATCAATATGGGCTGGGGTGATATGACACCAATCAAAGCATTCACCCTTCTGGACTCAGATTTGGAGCTATTTTAGTCAATCCTGTTCTGTTGGACAGTGTGTTAGGAAAGCATAGTGGTGCCTAAGCACCTATGGGGTTAATTATAACCCACTTGGAAAGTGTTGGTGTTTGTATTTTTTATCCTTTCAAAATATTGGTGTTCAGAGGACTCTGGTGGGAGTTATGGGTGTGGAGGGAGGGAGGACACCCTGCCTACAAGCTGAAAGTGCTGGAAATCTCTTGGTGCAGAAGCTGCCCTTCTGACTAGCCTAGCTTGCCTTGAAAGAGCTTTCTCTGGGCCGTTACTGTGGGTGCAAGGGAGAACATGGTAATATAGAGGTAGTTGAGTGGGAGGATCAGCCTTTTCTACATTTTCCTCTAAAATTGCCATGGAATCATAGTCCAAGGAAACACATCATCAAAACTAGAAGGTTCTGATAGGTTTCACGCTTCCTAGCAACTTGAAACACTGAACTGGAGGGGAAAAAATGCTGGTAGCTGATACATATTCACAGTAACAGACTACTGTACTTAAGCTGCATACAAGCTTCCTTCTATACTTGTGTGGCATATTGATGCAAGCTTTCAGTCCTACTGAAATTGTGTAGATTGTAACTTAGATGCATTTTTGATCTGCAGCTTTAAGCCTGTACTGCTCCATGGAGGAGAATGTAATCTACTTCCAAATAAATGAGGAAAAATAAGCCTCCACTTCCCTCCAGAGGATGTGACTTGACACTAAGTAGCTTTAGTTACGAAGAACAAATACAAAGCAAACTGAAAAGATGAGTTAGTGTCTGGCCACGTGTTTGCAGCATTGCCATGTAGCTCAGTGTTGAAGCCTAGGGTGCTGCTGTCACTTCAGGTGTTCTGCTTCATTACCTGTTTCTGCATGTGCTGACACTGAGTTAACAAGCAGAGAGGCGAAAAACATGCTTTTTGTTCTGTTAGTGCTCTGCAGGGACTCTGGGATGTGGACTCTGAACCTCAGTCAGCGAAAAGACCAGAATTCCATAAGTCATTGATGGAAGTAGTTGTCTCATAGCAGCTGGATTTTAGTGCTGAGGTGTAGAGTGCCCCTGAGATTGTCAATCGTGCTTTTGATGTGGGACTGACTGATTTTGTAATCTTCTAATTATCCTTTCACATCCATGTGTCATACTGAAAAACTACTGTCATACTGAAAAGTAAATGCTATTTATTCACTGACTTTTTTTCCTCTTCAAATTCTGATTGCAAGAAAAATGAACTTCTGTTATCAAACACCAAAGAGAGGTTAACCTATCTTCAGATAGTGCATAGAATAAAGGCCTTTTTGAGTGTGATGAAGGATGAAGTGCATAGCTGGAATTTACTTTCATCTATGATGTCAGTGTCAAATGATGCATTTGTGCTGGAACCCAAATCCTTGGACTTGTTAAGAGCTCTAATACTTTTGCTGAAAAATGAAAACATTGTATTGGGTTAGAAAGGCCTTAAACTTGTTTAGCAGCTTGTCAATAGCTGAATTTCTTGTTTAAGCAAAATAATTGTGGAGTAGTGATTTATTATCTTGGATACCTGTAATTTAGAACAGCTAAACTTTAGCAAAGGTGGATTCTCAGCTGGTGCAGCTGGGGTCCACATGCATAGTGCAATAGATAAGCTAAAACCAGCTCAGAACTGGCTAAGCAGTTTCTGTCTTTCTTCAGTGATTGTCTTCATGTGGTTGAACCTATGCCTGTCCCTGGACCTGATGTAGAAGCATACTGTTTACGCTGTGAATGCAAATACGAAGAGAGAAGCTCTGTCACAATTAAGGTAAACAATATAATTCTGTTGAAGTATTTAATATATGCCAACTCATTAGTAAGTGTGTCATATTTTGGAGAAATAATTCTTTTTAATGGGAAAAAAATTTCTAAAGCAGCTCACAAGTTACCTTGAGTGGCAACAGTAGCATCAAGCTATAACTGAGGGAGTGGGCTTGAGATTGTAAATAACCATTAAGCGTTAAACCTTGCTGAAATTCTGTGTGTTCTAGGGCAGTTTGTCAAGCTTTAGACTGTATGGTTTCACTAGTATTTTAGAGTGCCCCTTGTTCAGCTGTCTTGTTTACTAGAGGTTTGCTTTGTATGTTGGCAAGCTAGAAAGAGAAAAATTGTCCAATTGTACATGTCCATTTCTGTATTCCTGTCCTGTTAGAGCCATTGAGCCCTAGGCTGGGGTGAACAGTCTGTGCAGTGCATATTTTCTTCTGTTATAACACAGGCTTTTTTTGTTCTTGTAGAAGTTTGGTATTTCTTTTTGCCTTTCCATTTTTCTTAGTGACTGTCTGCATGCAGATCCATGCTAGAGAATGGAGACTATGCAGGCCCCCCCCAAATTTGTCACTATGGTTTAATGGCCAAACTGAACAGTCTTGGTTGAGGTGAGATACATAACACAAAGTTGTTTTAAGAGGGATAAAATAAGATTTTTAGCAAGGTCTCACTAGGAGAAAGCATTTCAAACTAATGTCTGTCTGCCCTGAACTGTAATACCAGGTTGTAGTTTAGTAGTTTCTCTGTGGGTTTTAAGTCATCTGATAACACTACGATGAGCCTGTTGATCTTTGGTAAACTTTGCATGTAGTTTTGCCTTGGTCCTTGCTGCCTGCTGAGAGATTGTATGGGCAATGTCACAATTCTGCCTAAACTGTGCTTGCATTGTGTAGGTTACAATCATCATATACCTGTCTATTTTGGGCCTACTTCTTCTGTACATGGTGTACCTTACGCTGGTGGAACCTATACTGAAGAGGCGTCTCTTTGGACATTCACAGCTCATACAAAGCGATGAAGACATTGGGGTGAGTTCACCAGAGTGCTTGTGTACTGGAGTTAGCGTAAAGATCGGGGTGACTAGTTGTCACCTAACTGTTTGGGAGGAGCAGCTTTTTCTGTGAGGTGGTGTAAGTGCTTCTCCCAAGGGGAGAGGAAGCTGTGTGGTGATTTTTGTGAAGACTTTCATTTTTCACTGTGCTAGAAAGTAGTGAGATGAGGAGTGCTTCAGTTATATCCCAGGTCTGGACACAGGTTATTTTCTCAGAGAAGAAACAGAGTAGGTATATAGGAAGTACAACTTCTTAAGTGTTAATGATCCATACAGTCTTGCTAGTGATCACATTTATGCAGATTTCTTACTGCTTAGATTTCTTTCTACAAAAACAGTGGTGTTGCATCTTCTATTGCCCCAATTTGAATTTGTTGATGCTAAAAATTCAAGAAGAAATTACTTTAGTGAATGGTGAAATAATTTCTAGTATTACTGCTAGAAACCAGAATGTGATAGTGTAGTCCAACAGGTCAGAACAGCCTTTTTTGTGAGGAAAAGGGGGATAGTCCATTAGTGACTCAGTTTCCTGTTGTTCCTGCCTTGCCTAATCTAACACAGAGCTTTTGACTTCTAATAGCAATAGAACAAAATTGTCTCCAGTACCATTGTATAAGGAGAATCTAAATCTCTATGAAACCTTGTATGGGAAAGACTGAGATACTTCAGTACTTGGTCAGTGTGGATAAGGAGTACTTAACTGTTTGGAGTAGGTCTTGAAGTGGGGCATAGCATACTATAAAACCCTGGGCTATGGCTTTGCTTCTGATGGATTTATATGCCAGGGAGAAGTATTGCTGTAGTGTGTTGTGAGGAAGGCTTACTGAAAATGGCAGATGAGTTGGTGGTAAAGTGTCACTGTTGAAGCACACAACCTGATAAAACAATTCTGATGTCTCAGCATCAATGTACTTGCTATGCTGAGCCCTCAAGAAGCACTGCTTTTATTCACTAAGTATGCTTCAGGTGTGGGGTAACCTTAGAAAGAATTTCTGAAACCAAGCCCTGAGTATGAAATAGGATTGCTCTCTGCTTACCTTAAGCCTTTCAGCAAACATCAGTACTTAATTACTGTTGAAGTAAATGGGAGCTAGGCAAAAACACTTACCATATTTATTACTGCCTTAGAATAGATCATTAAGAATATTTTCATCCTTCCCTCAAAGAAATAGGAAGTTAGGCAGAGGAGATAAGCAAGTTTGTTCTTCGTGAAACAAAATTATGATGGCAACACTTGTAAAAATCTGTTTAGAAACCATGTAATTCTGTCTCCCTGTGGCGTAAGTGGCTTCATCGATCTGAAGGCATCAAAAACATTAAGTGCTATGTTCCGTTATGCTATGTACCTGCAGATTTTAGTGTGAGCTGTGTGCACTCTGCTTCTCCAGGTTGTTTTTTGTTTTGGAGTGACAACTGTCATTACTAGTAAACTGAGGAAAAGAATATTCTTTAGTTCTACTGTCTTTTTCCACCAGCAGTGGCCACACTGCTGTCTTGACTTAAAAAGGTGTTCCTCTTCTGCAGGGAGGAATATTAAGTACTCAGAATCAAGTGTTTCTCCAGAAAATAGGAAAACATCTGTCTGCATTCTTATAGCAGAATGGACAGATTTCTATTTGAATTAAGTGAACTTGTGCTGTATGCTGTGCCTCAGACAAATTATTTTTATTTTGTACATTAGACAAATTATACTGTTACTTCCAAATCTGGGTTAGAATTTTCCAGTTGTAGGTGGAAGAAGTGAAATAAGTCTCGTGGCAGACTGCAGGCTTATTCTGCAGGTTAACTGCAGAATGAATTTACCTTAATGTCTGGATTAATCTCTAACTTCAGGTTTTGTTGTAACTGTTACTGTGACCATTACTTGTGTTTCTGCAGTAGTGCTGGGAGCAAAAAGCACTTCAGGGCCTGCCTTAGTTTCTGTTACTCCTTTCCTCTTCATCCTCTTCCTGTGCTAGTGAACATAAAATAGTCCAGAGAAGGGCCATGAAGATGATGGGGGCTAGAGCACCTCTCCTACGAAAACAGGCTGAGGGAGTTGGTCTTCTTCAGCCTGGAGAAGAGAAGACTCCCAGGAGGCATAATATGGCCTACCACTACTTAAAGGGGTCCTACAGGAAAGTGGGTGAGGGACTGTTAACCAGTGTAGTGTTAGGACAGGGCAATGGCTTCAAGCTGAAGGAGGGTAGGTTTAGATTAGATGTTAGGAAGAAATTCTTTACTATGATTGTGGTGAGGCCCTGGAAGAGGTTGACCGCAGAGGCTGTGGAAGCACCATCCCTGAAAGGGTTTAAGGCCAGGTTGGATGGGGCTTTGGGCAACCTGGTCTAGTGAAGGGTGTCCCTGCCCACAGCAGAGGGGTTGGAACTATGTGATCTTTGAGGTCCTTTCTAACCTGAAGCATTCTGTGATTCTGACATCCCCATCCGTGCCTTGTTGAGGTGTTGATCCTTTGGAAATGCAGTGTCTTTTTTTTTTTTCTGTGGCTGAATTTCAAGCCAGTGTGCTTGCTCTTTCTTCTTGTCTACTGATGGCAATGGCAACTGATGAATGTAATGCTCTTCCATAGACCTATTTCCTCTTAAATTCACTTGCCCACTTTGTTGTCTACATAGAAGTTGACAGTAGTTAGGCTTTGAGCTGAGATTTGTTGTTTATCTGGAAAGCCAGTGCAATCTAGGTTGTTCTCTACTTTCCCTTCTGCCATGTATTTTGTAGTACAAATACGTTGCTGTTGTGACTTTATTTCCCTGTGAATGAAGTGATTCATCACCTGCTAACTGTCCCTTCTAGGTTTAGCCAACTGCATAATTTTTTTGTGGGGACATTAATAGCTCTTTGGCTCAGGGACTGTCTCTTGTTCTCTGTGAGCATATTTCTTAGCCCAGTGAGATTCATGTGTGGCTTTGGGGTTTCCAGGCACCGCTTCAGGGGGTATCATTAATGGTAATCACTGTACTACTAAAGATTATTGTTATTGAGCTAGTCTACACACCTTATCACAAATAAAGTATCCATTAATGTAAATGTCTTCAAAAGTGTTCTGGGAAAAAAGGAATATGAAGTATAGACATACAAAAGACAGTTATTTAATAATTACATTATTTTTCTTTATGCATTGTATATATGTTGCTTTCTGACATAGCTTTAGCAACGCGATTTTGTCCAAACCAGTTTGATAATCAAGTAAGAAGGTCAGTTCCAACTCTTACGGTTTATAACTTGGTTGTATTTACTACAAGAACATAAAACTTTGCAGGTACTGTTGGAAAACAGTCAATATTGAACAGACATTGTTGAGCTCTGTCACTTAAACAGCTGTATTGACACTGTGCTTTTCGACAGTCCAGTACAATAGGTTTAGTTTAGTAAACATCAGAGTGTGTTGGTTTTATATAGAAGCTGTGTGTGAACATCCTGAACTGCCTGTTGGTAAATGGCCAAGAGCTGGCAGAGAACTGCCTCTCTAATTCAGTTTTAAAGTGCGGTCACAACAGAACAGTAACAGGAGGCTCCCAGCACTTGGGTCTGGTCTAGGCTTCTGTCCTACCAGCTGCTAATGGATGCAAGGCTGTGGCTCTGATCTTGCAGATCACAGTGATGTCTGGGAGCAGCAAAAAATTGGTAGTACAATGAAGTTTGGGCTGTTTGGGAAGCCTGTGGAACTTTCTTTGAGTAAGAAATTGAAGTACAGTTCTAATTACTTAAAAACTTGCTTGATCATTATTACCGACCAGTTTGTTGAAACAGCTTGTTTGCCTTGAAAACAACAAACAAAATGCCCAAACAAACAATAAAAAACAACCCATGTCCTTTGGAATGTAACAACAAAGAGCAGGAATAAATTGCTCAGTGGAATTGTTGAGATGTAACGATGGATTCCTGCCGTTCCAGGATCACCAGCCCTTTGCAAATGCACACGATGTGCTGGCCCGTTCTCGGAGCCGTGCCAATGTGTTGAACAAAGTGGAGTATGCCCAGCAGCGCTGGAAGCTACAGGTCCAAGAGCAACGCAAGTCTGTCTTTGATCGCCATGTTGTGCTGAGTTAATTGTCTCAGTGAAGTAACTCCAGAGAAATAAAGTAGACTGATTGAAAGAGCTGACTTGTGTCTTCCTGATCCTGCCAATCCAGAAGGGTTTTCTTGAATGGTTCGTTGTTGATTGGAAAAAAAAATTAAGCATTGGAACTTGAAGGAATTTACTGGAGTGGGAGCAATTTAAAAAGATCAGTTAACCAAAAGTTACAATCTTTACATTTTCAAATGGCTTTTACTAACAAAACTGAAATGAAAACAAACCCTGAGGTATCTTGGATTGCCACTGTGGTACCTTATTTACAGTTGTGACTTTATGATGGTTTTTAACTATATTTCTGTCTACTATTTATGTGGTTAAAAAGTACCTGAGAACACAGTAATTGCTTATACAACTCACTAATCACGTTATGTAAAGACCTTTTGTAAATATACTTGGATTTTCTGCTGACTAATGGTAGGTACTGGAAATATAAATCTTGTGGTGTAGTTTTCGTATTGGAGAATGAAATCCTGATTGGCTGTACTCATCATTTGGTTTCTTGCACTCGTACTTTCAGGATGCTTGTATGTCAAGTGATGTTTGCAGATTTAAGGCAAGACTTAAATGGACACTGACTCTTTGAGCTGCATACTTAAAGTACTGTGATGTAGATAAACTCAAATGCAGTGCATATCAAGACAGTGTTGGTATTTTGTTCTATTTTGCTTCCATAGCTTAATACATTGTATGTATATGATATCTCTTAAAAAAAAATCTTTTCCCTTCCTTTTCATGGGTAAAGTCTCAGGAGTTAGTATATGATGAAATATTTATTATAAAAATATTCCTGCATTTGTCTGGATTGATGGTGTAAGGCACATACTTTCTATAGCACCTGTCATCTTGGGAGTTAGGTGTATTTTTTTATCTGTGCTTCTGTATTCACTGGGAGGTATACAGTTGCTAGATGACTAACTTTCATATACCCCCTTTGGAATGTAACAATTAAAGATAAAACTGATTTTTGAAAAATGGCTGTGCATCATCTGTCTGTTATCATTTTTCTCCTTCATTACCCTGCACGTAAATTCAGTCACATGGTTCTCAGTTCACATGTGGAAGGAAATGGTACCTGGAACAGTAATGCCTGTTGCTGGGTGCAGTTTTGGCTTGCTTAGCCCACAGAGTGGGGGCAGAGCATCATGAGAAATAAACTGTACCTGTACACAAAGCTCTGCCATGTTGGGAGTGGAAGTCTAGTTGCTCCATAATACCACTTGCACTGACTGCATCTCTTCTGCAGATAGAGCATTGTTCTCTTGTCAGTCTTGTAGCCTTCCAAAAAACTGAGTTGGGAGGGAATTATAATGGGTGGATAATTGGTGGAGGCACAGGATTCTTTCTTTAAATTTAAAAAAAGAAAAAAAAACCAAAAATGCATAAGGTGGTAAGACAGGAAAAAACCCAATTAAAATCCCACACTTGGCTTCAGTGACTGTGTTCAATATCCCACCATGATGAGTCAATGACTGTTGTTGGATATGTGCCTGTCTACCAGTTGCAGTAGATGTTGTACCTCTTGGCCGCCTTTCTGGCGAGGTCTAAAGCTGGAGTGGGAAGGAGGATGCAGTGCCAAGAGAACAGGACAAGGTGTTTGCAGCTCTCCTGGTGATCAGGTATTTCTAATCTTACAGTGTCTTCTGCAAGTTTCAAGCTAGACTAGTTTGGGTTTGGATGTTTTGTGTGGTTTTACTTTGGTTGATAGAAGGGCCAAATAGCAAGGTAATCTAAAATCTCAAGGTAATCCTGTAAAAGGTGGGAGCTTCGAAGTAAGGTGTCCTATTTCCCAGGACCTGTACAGCTGGACAGCTGTATATGGATACGTGTACATCTGTACACCTATATGTATTACACAGACTGATGGCTCCATACTGTATTTCCAAGTTTAAGCAAAATTTTAAAACACTTGTATGGCTACTGATCGCTCCTTCTTTTTAAATCTTGTGTTGTCTACCGCCATTAATGCTCTTTCAGAGACCTTTTATCCAGTAGTGTGCTGCTTAATGCTGAAGGAATGTCCCAAAGTTACAGATGTAATGAAGATTAAATTTGAGGGTATTAGCCTAACTAATGTGTGTTCTCACATATAATCTGGAGACAAAGCCATCAAAAACTTCTAAATGAATGCTGCTTTTCTGTGCTTAAAATGAAGGTATGAAAATTTGTTTGCTTATGCCTTGGTGGTAAATATTTAAATTCTAGCTGGTGGTTATATTTAGACATTAAATTGTGAAACTCCACTTCTTTAGTTAACTGTAACAGAACACATACAGGAAGCCAGTGAAGTATATTCCCAATTACTTTTTCCAGGTGGTCTGGTCACGCTCGATACAGCCTTAACATTTCTAGCCCTTAATGCCAAGTTTTGGTGCCATCGTAGCTGTGGTGTGGGTGGAAAAGCCAAACCAGAAACGAGCAGATCTAACTGTAAGCTACTTTGCATGTTGTCAATTTACTATAAATTGCAGCAGTCATTGACTCAGCGGAACCAGCTACATAATTCAGGTAAGAGACCTGCATATTGCTGTATCTTGCAACAGATCTTCACTGAACGTCAATGTTTTTGTAAACCACTTCTACCAGCTATTCAGTAACGGAGCTTCTGTAGCTTTGTAATGAATTGTGTTTAATGTGATCTCTTACTAAATAAGGTGTATGAAGAATGGAACCTTAACTTCTTTTCTTTCTTTTTTAATATAGTTCAGATATTTCCAGTTGTGACTCGTCTGTCTTAGAATAGCACGTCTCGTTTCCTTGGACTTTACTTTTGTCTGAAGATCTGTGAGTGTCTGAAAGGAAGACGATCCCAACGCTTGCAGTTTGCACTTTGTGCAGGTAGCAAGGCAGCAGGTAACTGGTTTATGTAATGCAGCAGAAGTCAGTGCTAAAAATACTGCAGAGTATCTCTCCTTGAGGGGTGGTGTTGGTTTTGGGTTCTTGCTCTTCGGTCATGTTTTGTTATAAAGTGGGGTTTTTGCTAGGGAACAGATTCTTTTCCTCAGACAATGTTTTGAAGTTGTTAGTGGTAGAAAGTTTTTTGGTTTTTTTACGCAAAAACCCAACCTGTGAGTAGAAAAGGGAAAGATGACTGTACTATTTTCCTTGTGTGTATATATACTCTGATTTTCTGCATGTATATTATTGTGAAATTAATGTGTGTTCATGCTTTCAGCCTGCCTACAGAAGTACCTGGTTAATAGATGAGTGTGACTCTTGTCTAACAGCGTGCTGTAAATGGATTCTTAACTCATAGGGTTTCTGTTGTCACGTGTGTGTGCACTAGAAAAAGACAGCACTGGATACAGAGGCACTTTGATAGAATGTGTTGTGAGGATAGGCCCATGCTGAGTAACAAGTCTTTGTAAAATGTGGCAGTAGAAAACACTAAAATATCCCCATATCCTTGTGAAGGATTAAAGGGAACTCATTTATGTTATGGAACCATGACTGGAACATTGGAATCCTTGCAAGGTTTTCCTGGGTATGGAATCTAGATGCTTTTCATAAACTAGCTTAATGTTCAGGTGTCTCTGACACTGCACTCTCTGAAATGGAACCCAGCTGTTTCAGGCAGCAATGTATAGATGTGGAAGTGGATGGTGAGAGTATTTTTGGATAGATTCTGTGTAGGTAGGTATTGCTTGCAATCCGTGAGGATGTATCACAGTAATTCTTTAAAAATTAGCTAGTTATTTAAAATTTATTTTTAAGTACCTACTAGGTATTATTATAGCTACACTGATATTTAGCTGTTTGGATAATGATATTAGGAAGGCACTATTATTTAGCATCCTATGAAACACTCTTAAGTTTATCTTTCTAACATAAGGGTGATTTGAGTAGCTCTGCCTGCTGTAACGGTGCTCTGATGAGAGGGTATGTGGTTTTAGTGGGCCAGTCTGAGTTACAGGTTTCTAGCAGTGCCCCAGTGACTGTGTGCAGCCCCTTCTCAGTGAATAATTTATAACTGGAACAATATTACTAGGACATGCACTCTTTAATAAAATGATTATTTCATAATCCTCTATCTGCAGGGTTGTATTTAGTGTTTCATATTTGTGTTTAATCTGCAGGTGAGTGCAGAAGGAGCATGAGGACCCAGGGATAGCAGGTTTAGAGGAAACTTAGCAGAAAGCTTTCTGTAAAACTTGTTATGTAGAATAAATGTAATACCTGCAGATGTAAGACTGAGACCTGCACAAGTTTTCTGTCTAATGAAGATAGTATAGTGAATGAGACATCAAGTGAATTGAGAAAAAGGCTTATCTTGAAGGTTCTTTGTAATGGATAGAGCCTATTATTGCAATAGTTGATTTTTTTATCATCTGTAGAGATGCAGGCTTTGGTGGGTTTGGAGCAAGACTTACTTGCAGGACATAAGGGTAGATTCTTTGTTTCTAAACCTGAGGTGAAAGGAGGCTTTTTGCACTTTGCTTTAGGAAACTTTCGTGGCTTTATTTTCTTAAAACCTGTTGTGAATTATTTTAATGAGTGTTGCTGACTTGCAGTTTCTTGTATTTTCAAATGGGGCATTGTCTGCTCTGTGTCCATCTTCTGTTGCCAATCCCAAAATCTCACAAATGCATTAAGTCTCTTCTGGAAAACGCCAGTAATTCCAAGCATTGGTAAGTCCAGGTGAGCTTTTCCGTCCTGTTCAGTAAGAGTTGTTTGAACTATTGTGCAATTGTGTGTTTCCAGGTCAGATGCAGAACCTAGTGGATGGCAAAAGCTACTGTACCCTCATGGACAAGTTGTCCATCTGTACTGACGCTCAACGCATGCAGCTGGCGCGGCCTTTCTGTGCCGACCCAGTGGTCACGTTTCGCCTGTTCCCAGAAACACCAAACCAGGTCACTTGCTCTGAAGACTTGTCCTTCCTTCCTTTTATGCCTGAGCATCTGATGGTGGAGAACTTCTACAGTGAGCCCTGCACCTTTCCCTACCAAATGCCCCATTCCGGTTACCGCAGAAGTGAGCACTCCTGTGGGCCAGCTTTCATCAGGAAGAGGAATGAGAGAGAAAGGCAGAGGGTTAAGTGTGTCAATGAAGGCTATGCTAAACTGAGGCATCACCTACCTAAAGAATTCTTGGAGAAGCGGCTCAGCAAAGTAGAGACGCTCCGTGCTGCAATAAAATACATTCGCTACCTGCAGTCTGTTGTGTGCAGTGATTCTGTGGTGGCTGAAGCAAACCTCACAGAGCCAAGCCAAGCACCTAAAGCAATTAACAAAACCAGTTTTTGAAAGTGATCTAAACCATTCCAAACCAAGCGAAAGGTATCCTGGCTGGGAACCTAGCAGCCACTGTATTACTACACATCTTAGGAGCAGATCATAGCACGTGTCGGCATCAGCACACAGAAAAGAGCTTTAATTTTTCAGGTAGTAACTACACTTAGATACTGAAGTGACAACTGGGGAAATACCACGTCTTAAGTTAGTTAATTCATGGAAATCAGAAAACATTCCTAAAATTGTCACTGAAAATGTAATACCTATACGTATGCTGTAACTGCATGTGTCATCACAACCTGCGTGCTTTAAAATAAAATATTTTCGCTGATGGAACTGAGATTCCTCTCACTTTCTGCAATGTTACTGGCTTACTCTTGCATGTACTTAAAAGTTTTCTGGTCTAATTGTGAGTGTTTCTCTTAAAAGGCCTTTTTAAAGGTTCCCAGAAATGTTAGATGCCTACAGAGAGGAGAACTTAGTTTAAATGGGGAAAAATAAAAAGACGAGGGTAGCAGCTCTTGGAAGATGATGGGTTACTGACCATAAGAAGTACATAACATCTTGTGAGTGCTACTCCATCTTTTCTTAATAATGAATATTTTAATCCCATTAAAAACTGTTGACATAGCCTAACTTCTGCTGAAAATTGGGTTGTTTTTCAGCTGTCAGTGCCCTTAAAATTTACTTGGACTGCTCACACAATACATGGTATAGAGGGTTAGCAAGGTCTTGGTCTTGGGGGCTGGGGGGAGGGGAAATAAATAGTAATTTTCCAGGAGTTTCGTTGATAATATTTGAGGTCTGGGGTGGTCTTGCTTGACCTCTCAGTCTGTTCATGTGTACTATTGATGGTTTCAGCTAAGAAGTCTACTGTAGATTTATGTGAAGATGGTGAAGACAGTTGCCTTGTTTTCATAACCATGAATTGAAAAAACTCCCTACAAAAAATGCAATGAGGTAATTGTCTCTCCTCTCCCTTCAAAAAAAAAGGGGGGGAGAAAAACTTAACATTTGTTAAGGAGAAAATGAAGATTAGGTATCACAGCTGAGGTGAACAGGTTTCTGCATGGTGTTCTGGCATGTTTTTGATATGTGCATTGCAGGAAAAGGGTAGAATTTATTGATCCTTCCCCTTTATTGTGGAAAGGGAAAGTTTGTGAAGCAATTTGACCTCAGCTTGTCTCAGCTTCAACCTTTCTGCCTGCACTTCAGATCAGTGTTACCTGTTGCACCCTGTGGTGGAGGGCTGCTTTTTCTGAATCTGAAGTGTAGCTTCATAAGCTGTGATTTTTTTGCCCCCTGCAGTTAGGCAGAAAGCCTGGAGGACGCTGTGCCCCCTTACAATCTGATCTCTGCCCCCACAGTCTGTCAGTGAAACAGCTCTATCCAAGGGGAGTTGAAAATTGAGCGGATGGGTGGCAGACAAACGGTCCTCTGGTCATGTTCCACTCTTTTGAACTGGCGAGGTCAGGGTGCCCCATCCCGGTAGTAACGACTGTGGCAACCTCCGTAGCAACCAGGAAACACTGGCAGCAGGCGGCTCCCTGGGTCTTGCAGACAAAAAGGGTGAGATTTCTGCAGCGGGACTAAATCCAAATTGACCAGAAGTCACGTTATCAATAGCTGGTAAGTTTGAAACACTGATGTGTCAAAATGCTTGGAATTATCCAGAAATGAGTATTGTGCAATTGCCTTTGTCAGTGCCCTGTTTTATGTAGAACAAGGGGACCTGGCTCTCAGCGGTGACGGTGCCAAATGGCCTTAAGATGTGCTTTAATGTAAAATTGATGTGTTTCTTCTCAAAGCATTACAGGGTTCTATCTTGGTTTATAATAGGGGAGTTTGTGTAGTTGTGAAGCAAATGAATATGTTGTGTTGATTTGCCGACTTAAAGCCCTGTTTTGCAGCAGTTAATCCCCTCTTCTTGCTAGGTTTGGTGTGCTGGTTTTCTGAAATTGTGTGTGTGCACGGGAGTCCTCATAAAAAGAGCTCCCAGATCCTATCTCTTAGATAAGAGACAAAATGAAATTTAAGCATAATGTGTTTAAACTGTATTTTGTAAAGTAAATTAGGGACTTAAAATTTGTTGTTGAATTTCCATGCAAATTTTACCCTAAGCATGCCAAAACATTCTAAGCAATGCTAAAGTGAAAAATAAAGGGCTGGGTGCTTGCCTACTACGTCTTTTCAGATTACCTGAGATAGCACCACATCATCAATCTTACTGTGACAGCCTCTGAATAGTTATCACTTGTCACATCTGAGCATCTCATTCTTTGTCATGGCAAGCCATAATCCTACTGTTATAAAACATGACAGGACAGATGAAAGATCAAAATATTTCCTCTTAATACGTCACTATAAATAAAACAAGTAACAGGCAACTGTAATCTAACGTCACATTCAAAACCTGTCATGTTTACTTGGCTTGTCAGCTTCAGCTGTCGTTGCTGTCTCAGCTTGTAAAGTACAGCAGGTTTGACTGGAACTGTGTACGAGAAAGCTTTGAAGGTATAAGAAAAGAGAGCGGGATGTTACAGAGGAAAACAAAACATGGAGAGGTGAAATCTGTTGCTTTCCTAAGGATTTTCACAGCACTTCTAGTTTCCTTGGGTGTTTCTGTACCTCTACCAGGTTGGGATTTAGGTGACTGAAGATCACTGGTCTGACCAAATGCCAGTCTGGATATTTTGAGTTGGTTATTTTTTTATTTTAAAATAATTAATTAGTAAAAGCTTCCGAGTTCTTGAGCTACACTGGACAGCATTTTTTTGTGTTGGAGAATGCCAGTACATTGTCTCTTTTCTACCAACAGATCACGTCTGAGTCCTGCAGGCAGCTGCTTTTGCAGGAATGGCTCGTTTGGCAGGGTCCCTGCCTATGGGTCAGAGGTATTGTAGTGCAGTGCCAGCTCTGGACCTGTTCTCAGGATCCAGCATCATACCTAGTGGCAACCCCTGCTGCAGGAGCTCTTTTGTAGTGCATCCAGCCTGGGTCGCCGAGCCCCTCATCCCCCAGAGGTAAAATCAAGGTCTTGTTTGAGTCTCTGATTTATTTGTTTTCATGCTATTTAATAGGATAAAACAGGCTGGTGGGTCAGATTAATAAATTAGCATCTTGAACATCATTTGAGCTTTCCCCTCTCCTGCGCTGACAGATTTTTAGATGGTATTAACTAAAGTGGTTTGCTACCCTGGAGATTATGGAAAGCAAAGCCTGTGTAAGCCTCCTATCAAAGAAACATTCCTTTAATATTATTTGGATAAATAAAAGCATCTTGCATTGGCAGCCGTCCTCTGTGAAATGTTTCTAATGCTTTGTGACAGGGGATTTTTTCCCCCTGTTTTCAGCTTGAACCTGTCATTAAGCAGCAGCTTTGTTGTTTACTTTGGTACTTTTCTCTTGTTCCCTGAATGTCTCCGTGTAAATCACCAGCTACTTGCTGCTCTTGAGCACACCTACACTGTGCTGGAGATGGATCCTTTCTCCTCATCTTAAGGGTTGCATTGGCTTGCTATGTAGACGGCAAAGGAGCTGGTGCCAGTAATGCTGGCCCAGGGTTCCACTCTAGTCCTGTCTGGCTCCAAACCCAAAGAAATCTGGGTAAAAACAGTCACTGATGCCCTTTTCCCCAAGAGCAAGGAATTGTCCCAGCATGAGCAAGTTTTATGTTTCTCCCCACATGCTTTGGCCTGTGGAAGTGCTACAAAATGAGGCAAGGTGATGCAGTTCTTAAATCTTACAGGATAGGTTTTTTCCCCTGACCCACAGAAACTTTTTTGACTTGCTGACCCATTTTCTTTTTAAGCTGCCGATGGATGAGCCGCTGCCTCCCTTCCTCTGGCCTAGCATGGAAGAGGCTGAGCACATCGGGGAGTCCAGTGAGCTTAGACAGCAATGTCCCTGTGCTGGTGAGAGGGGAACAAGATGGGTTTTATTACCGTGGTACAGTAAAAGAGGAGGTAGAGGTGAGCAATGGTTGCTGCGCGGGGGTCGTATGTGTGGGAGGGTGTCCTGTCCACCAGCAGGCCTCACGCACTGCCTGGGATTAGTGTAGCAGCGTTGATTTCAGCTGGTGCATGTGTTAGAGCACAGTTTGCCAGGACAGCTGATGCTCGTGGCTATGTCAGTTTCTAGGAGCAAGCAGGCATGTTTCTGGGATCCTCATCTCATGGGTTCCCTCTGAACTCCTAATTCCTGGTGAGAGCAGTGGTGGTGTTCACCTTGTGAGAGCAGAGGCTCTCAGCTTCTGTTGGCATTGGGTTTTGAGCCAGGTGCAGGCAGCATCAGCGCTGTTGTGAGCAGTGTACCAGCTACTGTTGTGTGTAGACACATAACCATCAACAGCACAGGAAAAGCGTTGGTGTTTTATGTACACACGTCCAGCTCGACTCAGCTACAGACCAATGGTTTGGTGTCTTTTCAGAAATGTTAGTGAAAGCTTTAATTCATCAGTTTGTTAGCACTTCAAACTTCAGAGAAAAAAGAGCCCATTCTTTCTCAAGAACAGGGAAGTACCTTCTTTTATTGTTGATGGAAAGCTTCTTGACAGGTCTTAATTGAAAAGAAAATAAAATTTCTCAAGACCTCCCCTCCCCCAGGAAGTTGAGTTAGTGTCATGTGTACTGAGGAAGGACTTGGGCATGACTGAAGACAGATCTGAACGTTTTCAGTGCCCCTGGTTGCCTGGTGCACATGACATGGTTTGTGAAATCCAGTTGCACTCTACCTGTATCTTTTTCTCATGGGAAGAGAACACAGATCCCAGTAGCAGTAAGTCTGCCTGTGTGCTTCTCTCAGCCTGCTTTCTGGTGAGCCTCATGTAGGTTTATCTGGCAGTCTCAATGCTGGACTAAAACTACACGCTAATTACTTTTCAGGGTTGCTTGGTGTTTTGACCTAGTCAGCCACAGAACAGCCTCCTGGTGAAGGTTACATGTTATGACACATTACAGACTGTTATTCAGAGAAACTATTACTTTGTTCCTGTTAACAGAGTGAAAGAGGCATGTTCCTGGTAGAGTTTGCCAAACCACTTGTGTCACACGGAAGGCATCCAGTGCATGTGCAAAAAACAGCAAAGGATGACATTCTGGAATATGCAAATGGGATGAAGCACTCCTTACTCCCTGGAGACAAAGTGCTGGCACCCTGGGAGCCAGACATGGCCAGGTATGGCCCAGGAACTGTCCTCACGGGCATTGAGACAAGAGACCCCTTACGAGGTAAGAGACATGCTGCCTTTTTCTTCCCTGTCTTGCTCTGGAACATTATGAGTGAGACTGTCTGGATAAACTTTGGTTGCAGTGCTACTACAGGTTAGAGTTGCTTAAAGCTTGCAGGAACTGTTGAGGCTTGCTGATAGATATCTGTGTATAACCTCACCAGTCTGACCCTGAGAAGTTGTGACCCATAAAAACATCATTTTCTGTGGATGTGCTGTTTCCCATCTGCTTGGACAAGGCTGTGTCTGCCATGTGAAGGACAGTGGCCTTTTTCACGAGGGATGTGAGGCAGCTCTCAGGAAGCACCCATCCGTGCTTGAGTGCTGACGTTTGTACCAAACGGTACATCGGGGGGTGATTTTATCACCTAAATGTAGGAGGTTTCAACAGCTCATTTATTTTCCCCATGTTTGACAGTCAAGCTCCACTGACTTATCAAAATACTATTCTTGGAGCATTACTGCTAACTTTGGCAGTAACAGCAGAAGTTACTCAGTCAGTGTTTTCTTGTTCATCTGGTGACAAATTGGGAGGAAAGATGCCGCCAGCCTGTTGCCACACCGTGGTGCCCTAGCTGCCCACTCTCCCCCCCATGACATTATAGTGAGGTGTGAGAGAGGGGTGGTAGTTGATCTGTGCGTGACAGGAGTGGAAAGTGCATAAAGCTGCGTTTTATGGAGGACTCATCTGTGTATGTGCAGTGCCTGGGTAGGCTGGATGCTTATGGCTGCTACCTTTTCTCTCAACAGCCTCAGAAGATGAAGAAATTATGATCCAGTTCTGGAATGACAAGAAAGTGAAGCTCCAGCGAGATGTGGCTCTGTGGATCCCTCCTAGCCTGTGGGAGAGGATTGTAGAGATGATCCACATGCCCTTCACCAGCAGGGTGAAGCCCAGGGAAAATATGGGCACTAACTCTTGTATTTTTTCCTGCAGTCCTGAGCTAGCCCTGATTCCTGTTTGTGCTGCTTGTAGCCTTGCCAAGTGCTGCTTGGCCTGCCCACGGTTCTACTACCACTGTGATGCTATATGCTGTTCAGCAGCAAATGTAAGGTGCATTTGCTGCTACTATCCCCGTGTTGACATTTGGTGGCCTCTTCTGTCCAGGTCTCCAGTCTTTCAGAGAGAAACTAAAGAAGCAGAGTCCAGCAGCAAGCCCTCTCCACACCTGCTAAAACTGGAAGGCCCAAACCAAGAGGAACCAGCAGTTGTGGCAGCACCCTCGCCCGCTTCTGATTCAGACTGGGACCTGGAGCTGTTCCCCACTGAGAGTACTGTGGCGGACAGTGCTGTTGGCACACAGTCTGTTTGGCCTGAGAAGCCCAGGCTAAAGGATTCTGCAGGACCAGAGGGGAAATACTGGAAAAGAAGCCACCACAAGTCTGATCCTGGTAGTTCAGGTACCCTTCAACCACCCTCCCAGCGAAGAAGCAGCCAGAGGGAAATAACCAAATGTGTTCTGTGCCCCCTTCATCTGAGCAGTGACTTCACCTCTATATTGTTATAAATATTACGTTTGCCTATCAGCCTTGGATACAGTATTTTCCCCTCCCCAACATACCTGCTTGCCTCATCTTGCATGCTGGGTCCTTCTGGCAACTCATCCCATAGAAAACTACCAGAACAATGAATCTCATTTCGAAGCACAGATCTCCCCCCCCCCCGAGTTTCTTCCCCATCATTTTCCTGTGCTCTTTATGATGCTTTGTTAACCTTCATAGCTAATCCATGCAGTATGAATCACTGGAAATGACTCCTTTCAGGTTTAAAAGGCATTTTCCTCTCTTCTGAAATGAACACTTCTCCATTTCAATTCTGGTTTCACTAACATATAATTTCACTCCTTCCCAGGACTCAGCAGCTACAGCAGTGTGTGTACAAGGGGCGGGCCAGACTCCAAACCCAGCTCTGCTGGAGACGTGTCCCACATTGCCCCGACTAATCAGAGTATAATGTTTGAAACCATCGAGCAGTCTCCCAGAGGGCAGCTCACAATGAGAGGAGTCTTAAGAGACCAAGATTTCAAGCTGTCTCTGGGGGTAAGGTGATCTGTATTAATACTGTATTTATGTAAGCACAGTTTGTTAAAATGGAAGAAAATATTCTTGTTGATGGTCCAGAGTTGGCTAGAATAATACCTCATTCCTAACTTAACTGCTTGTTAAGGCCATGCACCACTTTTGTGATAGGCAGGGAACTTCACTAATTAAAGTAAAACAAAAATGCCCAAAGCCGAAGGAGGGGCTGTAGCTACTTGGTAAAATGGAAAAGATCATGGCACTAACTGTGTGAGCATTCAACAATGCAGGTTTCAATTCAGAAACCTGCCAAATGCCCACTGACATCAACCCAGGAGGCCCTGTGGAAGCAGGGACCTACATGAGTGGCCCTGAAAATGGAAAGCTGTGACTGTCAGCAAAACAAAACACAAGAAAAGATTTGGTCTGTGAAGGTGCTGGGCTCTGCCAGGCATGCTGTGATAGTCATGATCTCTATCTCTGGAAGATAAAAGCAGATATTTTTAGTAAACAGACTTTACTGACTATCTGCTCTTCCTCCTCTCACAAGAAGCGAACAGCAACAGCAGGCCCTTAAAAGCCAGGGGACAGAGCAAGCAAACTGTGCCACAGCTGGGAACAAGATAGCACCCTGACTTTTAGGCCTGGTTTCTGTTGGCTGCAGTCCTCTCCTGCTTTAGAATAACTTGAAAAAAGTCAGAACGTGGATGCCAAATAAAGCAAACCCAGAAAAGAGTAATAAAAAAGCTTGCAGGAAGAAGGGGAAGATGAAACAGAATAGGAGGAACAGAAACGCTGCTCTGCACAAAAGCATCAGGAACAATTAATAAATTATACATTGGAAATCAAATGCTCAATCTTCTGTACCCTCATGCTCTTGCTACTGTGAGCTGACCTCAGAGTAGAACTTTGAATGTGCCATTAGTAAAGCTACGTGAGGCAGAGGAACCTACTGTACAGCAGCTACAAAGATACTGGTGCTTCTTTTAGACTGGACTTCCAAGGCGTTTGTTTTCTGTCCTCCAGGAAGAAGGTTTTGCAGCGTCAGGAAAACAGAGATATAAAAGAGCAAGCAAGAAAACAGTGTCACCTGAGTGTGAAGTGACTGGCACGGGGGGTGGTAAACTTGATGTTACAGATGATGTCAGGAGACGACAGACTGAAAGACACAGTGAAGAGCTCGCTTGTGACACAGCAGCGAGAGACATGATCAGACTGAAGCTTAAAAATGCATAGCCAACAGAAGTTCAGGAGCTGAAATTTCAGGTAAACTGCTTACACTAAACACATTATTAAGGACATCAAGTTCTGGTATAGGAGGTCTTTCTGTAAAATGTAGTTAGGGCTAACTGTATCTTTTTAATAACCCAGAAACTCCATCTCCACCCATGTAGAACTTCAACATCTTGATTTGTTACTTCAGGGTGTTATATTAAACTTCTAATTATTTGGACTTGACTTTACAGTTCTGGAGAGACCAGGCAAACTGGTATGAGCACTAAAAGGCTGAACAGATGCACAGCCAGGGTCTAATAAACCTCCAATTTGTCTGCAGTTCTCTGGAGTCAGTCAGAGGATTCAACATAGCACAGTGATTTTCTTTTTTTTGTAGAAAGCCAGAAGGAATGGAGAAATAGTATGAGCTGACAGGCAAAAATAATTTTTTCAGGATTAAAGCAGAAGAGAAAGTAGCCAGAGTAAAGGACATGCTACTTAAATACAAACAAGAAACTGCTCAGAGATCCAGCATTTAAGCCACTGAACTTTATATTCCCATGAAAATTAATCAAAACCTTAATGCCGTCAGCTACAAAAAGTTTACAGCTATATCTAGGTCATCTCACTAATTCTAACTCTGAAATCTGATTCTCTGAGAGAGTTAAGCATTCAGGGAGTCTTGTTGGTGGGACTGCTTATATTCAAAGCATATGAACTTTCCATAAGCTGTAGTGTGTGGGTGCTTAGCAGTACTTTTACCCTGCAGGGAAGGGGAGACATGCCCCACCTCCCCACTGAAAAAGGCAGCTAACTGGTGTTTAGCCAGGGAAAGAGCCTGCAGAGAGGCAGCATCTGAAATGTCAAAGAGTTTATGTGCCTATACTGAACGTAAGGGACACACACTGTACATCTGATGCCTATTCAAGCACCTTCCTGAATTTCACCACAGAGAATTTAATTTGCATTTTATTTTTTTATCGGAGTAATAAAAGTACTTTTAATTGGGAGCCAACTGCTCTAGCTTCTGTGGCCAACAATGTCACATGAATGTTCTGTCTGAGGATAATATAAAAGCAGCGGTCGTCATAAAGACTAAATTATTTTATTCAGTTTATTGTATCTTAATTGTTTAAAGCATGAGAACCTCGAATTAAAGTCACACAATTGGATTTAAGGCACACAATGTACAAATATTTATAAAATCACTGTACAAAGTGGGCTGCATATATTTACATTAAGTAGAAAACAAATGTACAGGCCATAAAAATGGAGTCCCAAAGAGGAGGACACTATTAAAGTGCTAACAAGATATACATAGTTTACAACATGCATTAAAACAGCCTTGTCTTTTATTCCTGCAACTGCCAAGAAACAGCAAATATCATAAAACAAAAGTTAAATCAATACTTTGTCCTGCATTGATGTCCACCACATGGGTTTGTTGCACCATGTCCTCTGAGGTCGCTGTGACAGAATAGGTGCCAGGAGAAACTTCAATGTAGATGTCTTCGGAGGCTTGCCTCATCTTTAGTGGGAGAGGGGGGGAAATAAGCTTCATTACTGTTTTGTCACCTTAGATTTCCCACAAAAAATAAAAATTTTTAATTTGGGTTCAAAAATGGCATTTCAGCTGCTATGTAAACATACAAAAATTCTTCAAAATACCCAGGCAGCATGGACAAAACTGCAAAATGTTTCTGTCAGTACGAAAATTAGCAAGTGCCATACTCAAAGTATTCCATCTAATGTTCCAAGCAATGAAACTAATCAGCATGCTGTAATGTCTGCCTCACAAAAAATGCAAGTTGCCAACTGAAATGGTCTTGAACATAAACCTGGAAACCATCCATACAACAAGGGCACTCCCACTAATTTGTAGTGCAGTACACATTCCATGTTCCTCATCTTTTGCGGCTTACAAGTTCCTGGAATTGATTTGGTGAGGTGTTAGGCTTTGAAAAATAATGGAAAAAAAAGGCTGCTTCTTGAGGAAGGGGAGTCTTCTGAGAGAGTGTATGTGGGCCAAGCACAACTGGCTAAGCAGCTGCTGCATGCCTTTCCTTGGCACAGGGAATGTGTCAGGAGCACAAACGAGGTAAGACTGGAGAACTGCTGGATTATTGCTGCTGATGCAAATCACAAGAGACTAAAGATTAATCACGGTGTTTGACTCTTTACTGGTCCAAAATGCAAAGCAGACTGTTACGGTTATGTGCCAGAACTCCATAGTCTGCTATATAAATATTCGTGCAAGTCTCTGCCCATTCTACTGCCCACCTGCACACACGCTAGGGCTGTGAGCGCAGAGCTGATTAATCAGTCTCCACACTCGATCACAAATTTGAACCAACTTGATGCAAAATGGTAAAGAAATGCTATACTTCAATTTAAAACCAAAGTATTCTATGAACTTACACGTTGCTGGCAAGTTTGATCTTGACTGGGTGCTGCAGAGGTTTCAAACCTCTGGGGGAAAAAAAAAAAAAAAAAAAAAGAGATGCAGTTTTGTAATGATACACAACACAAAAAGCAAATTCAGCCAGAGAGAGGAGATGCTTTATCTGACTGATAGGACACTACTTGGTACCACCAGAAGTCTCAGTCCAGTCTAAGTGTTCGTCAGCCTGTAATGTCAAACTACACACATTAATGTAAGCAAATGTCACAGACACTAGATGGATAACAACTGTCCTACAGGAGAGAAGGAATAACCTTTAATCCAAACAAAACCCACCTACTTACCTCTTCTTCAGGGGACTCCATCTCTCTATCCCCAGCTTGCCTGCTGTGGTATCTGCAGATGTGTTTGATTTCATGATCTTTGCATCTAGAGGCTGCCGTGAAGCTGTAGTACTTCTGAACAACAACAGAAACAGAGAATATTATGTGGAGAAGCATCAAAACCCTGCTCACTACTGCAGATTTGCAATTAAATGTGGAAGTGCACAGCTACTGACCCTCCGTATTAACTGGCTGGTCTGCTCTTGTGTGAAGGTGAAAACAATGCCTGGATGTCTGTCCACAGGACATTTGCCTTCTGCTACAAGACTGTCAGCCCTGATTTCATATGCTCATGTCCCATACAGAGGGACTCTGGCTCTTCAGAACTGAATTAATAAAAACACCAGAAGGAATGCTCTGGCAACAGCTACCTGATCAGGTACCTTCAAGAAAAGCTTTGGTGGAAGAAGGTATAGTTTATGGATCTTTAGTAGGATGTATGTGCAAGCTAGGTGCTTTGCAACCTAGCTAGTGGAGACTGGTTCTGTGGGGCACATTCAGGAGTAGTACTCTAGAAGCAGAACATGTTAACGCTGAGAAACGAGTTGAAGCGAAAGCGTCAGGGCTGGTACAGGTAGCACAGTGGTTTTGAGAATTGTATTTCAGGCCGCAGCTGCCCTTTTCTGGCTCCACAATACAGGGACTTCAATCTTCCCCACTGCAAATCAAGTATTTGAGTGCAGCTCTGCTGCCATCTGCTGTCACCGCAGATCTTCTCCTGGTGTTACCTTTTGATCACGGGGACCAGAGTTCCAAAACATACATTTTATTTCACTTCTATTTTCCTAGTGTCTGCCTGCCAAGGCTAAACTTAGCAAAAATAAGGCCAATAGGGATTTCCATTTCCAAGTCCAGTTATGCATGCAGCAATAGATTTACTGTAGAGGCACATCCCAAATACATCAAATACTCTGACCGCTTGCGTAACACTTCACAGAGGTGGGCTGGATTCTTTTACATGACATCACAAAGCAAAGAAATGAAATCAAACTTTTGGTAAGAAATGTGGATAAACTTTGGTCTCTAAATAATCTAAACCACTTATCTTAAATCACCTCATTTTAGTAATTTGCACCTTATTGCATCCAAGTGCCTAAATGATTATGCTGGGATGTAGACTTTTATTTATGCTTTGTAAACTTTACCAACAAACTTGCAGGTGTCATAATTCCCCCATTTGCCCCTTCTCCCCACCCCAAAACTCTTTTCTACCAAAAATGACTGATGCAGTGCTGTCTTGGCTGATGTGCAAATACAGAAGTCATCCTCTGCTTGTCCTGCTTTTCTTTACACTCCTAACAGGACACAGGATGAGCCTCTATCTATTGTTACATTTCTGTTTCATCTTGTGTAAAACTCTCTTCTGCACAAAGCATTTTAAGAGTGACTGTTTACTGTGCACTAGTGCTTTGAATGATAAGTTTAAGATCTAATTGTCTGGTGTGTGTTGAACTGCTAATTAATTAAAGACTTTGCCTCTGCGCTGCGTGATGATAAGAGACCCTGAAGGGCACACATGATGTAAACTGTGATGGAGTTTTCAGAGATCTTAACGCAGTACTTGGGCTGCAGGGCTGTATTCACAAGGGCAGGCTGGAGGTGGTGGGTTCCTGGTCCATCTACCTACCCAGAAGAGGAATGACAGCTAACAGCCAGAGCATAAGCACAGCTGTTATGCTGCAGTGTACCGCTGTTTGCCAATGTGAAGACAGCAGAGCAGCGTATCTGCTATTTCATACCTCCTACCTGTCACAAGTAAAGATATGGCGCTGCTCTGAAGACCTGAGCCCATAATCCTGTAGGAATACCTCAAATCAAGTTTGCTTAAATAATAGAAGATGTGAGATTCAGACATTACTGATGTAAAATGGGGAGGTTAAGTCAAATTCAGATTGAACCTGTGGCATAAAGTGATCTCTTTGCTTGAGATTGGAACTCTTCCTTACTTCTACCACCCAGAATGCACTGACTCTATCAGCTGGCATGAGCAGTTCACATGATGAAAACAAAGGGCTACTCTGCTGTAAAGCCATTCCATAGCAAAGGTACCTAACAGCACTGGAAACAACTCTAAACACATGCTAGTGGCTTACACAATGTCATTTGTGATGCGATATCATGTTTCAATCATAGAATCGCCCAATGCTTTGGGTTGGAACGGACCTCAAAGATCATCTACTTCCAACCCTGAGCCATGGGCGGGGACACCCTTCACTAGACCAGGTTGCCCAAAGCCTCAGCCAACCTGGCCTTGTGCACTTCCAAGGATGGTGCTTCCACAGCTTCTCTGGGCACCCTGATCCAGGGCCTCACCACCCTCACAGTAAAGAATTTCTTCCTAACATCTAACCTAAACCTACCCTCTTTCAGCTTGAAGTCACTGCCCCTGCCCTATCATTATACTCCCTGGTGAACAGTCCCTCTCTCACTTTACTGTAGGACACCTTTAAGTAGTGGTAGGCCATAATTATGGCTCCTGAGAATCTTCTACAGGCTGAACAAGCCCAACTCCCTCAGCCTGTCTTTGTAGGAGAGGTGCTCCAGCCCCCTGATCATCTTCATGGCCTCCTCTGGACTCACTTGAACAGCTCCATGTGTTTCCTGTACTGGGGACCCCAGAACTGGAAGCAGTACTCCTGGTGAGGTCTCATGAGAGCAGAGAAGAGGGGCAGAATTGAGGAGTGGAGAAACCCCCTGCTAAAATCAGTGCTGCTCTTCTGGTGCTCTCTATTGAAAATGCCAGTCCTGCTGTTCATCAGCCAAGGTGGTACCGTGGGTCAGGGTAACAGCGGTGGAACCTCCTGCGTAACCTAGCATTGAATCTAGCCCAGCACTGCAGGCTCACAGGCTACGCTCCTGCCGTGCCATGAGCAAGAGTGAAGTCTCATCTTTGCACTTCCAGCAAAAGCAGCAGCGCCAGTCCCAAGCACAGGCCTGGGGGTAAAGCCTCACCTCACACTCCTGCGTGGCTTGGTTCATCAAGTTCACCACGGCGGCGAACGCTGCACTGAGGCGTTCCGAGTCTTCTTCCTGCAACGAAAGGCAGCCATCGTGACTGGTGCCGGCGCGGCGCTGCCCGCGGGGAGGCAGAAAGGGAGACGGCGTGGGGCGGCCCGACGGCAAGGTACCGGCCGGTACCGGCTGCGCCCGGCGCGGAACGGCTTCAACGCAGCGCGCGCAGCGGCCGTTCAACACCGAGGCTCTCGCGACACCCTAAACGTCACCGGACGGGGCAGTCGCGCCGCTCCGCGAGCAGCAGTACCTTGCCTGCCTGCGCGGGCGTTGGCGGGATAAATCGCCGGGCAGAGCCCGAGCGACCGCGCTACGCACGCGACGCGCCCCCGGCTCGCTGAAGCGCGCAGGCGCCTCGGCCCCGCGCGTGCACCTGCACGCGCGCGCCGCCCTGCCACCGCGGAAGGCCGCGG